>PVJA010015789.1:0-44634 GCA_004027025.1 Myocastor coypus | reverse complement strand
AAGAAGAAGAAGAAGAAGAAGAAGAAGAAGAAGAAGAAGAAGAAGAAGAAGAAGAAGAAGAAGAAGAAGAAGAAGAAGAAGAAGAAGAAGAAGTAGAAGGGAAGGGAAGGGAAGGGAAGGGAAGGAAAGGAAAGGAAAGAAAAGAAAAGAAGCTTGGTGGTGGAGCACTTATTGTGGTCCATGTGTGAGGTAAGGTACTAGCTTCAATCCCTAGTACTGAAGGGAAAAAAAAAAAAAGTAGAAAGATAACAGAAGAAAATTTAACTACTTCACAAAATTGAATAGCAGTAGGGCTGGCCAAATAGCCAGCAGATTACCAGGCCTACTGTACTGGCCCCGCCCCAGGGCACGCTGAGCCAGCAATTGAGACTGGGCATGGTGCCATGCACCAGTAATCCCAGCTCTTGGGAGGCTATAAACAGGCAGATCACTACAAGTCTGATCTAGTAGTGAGACCCTGTAGACCCTTCCATAAAAAGAAGAAGAAGAAGAAGAAGGAGAAGAGCTCGAGCTGTCTTCGAGGACAGACAGAATGTCAACATACATAGAAGAGATGCAAGCCATCCTACAAAATAATAAATAAGATGCTTACAGAATTCCAGAGAATTACAGAATGGCTGAAGAAAAGAGGGTGGTGAGACTTTGATGACAAATAAGTATCTACTTCAGATGCTATTTCTCAAGCTCCCAACGCCTTCATTTCACAGACTTCTGTTTGACTCCATGAAGTTGTTTCAGGTGAAACTACGAGTTATTTCTCCTCAAATCTCTATGAAATTTAGAGATTTGAGGCAAAGAATGAAGCATGAAAGCTGGGAAAAGGAGAGGGAGAAAAAAAGAGACAGAGAGGCGAGGAATTTCTAAGTGCCTGGGAGTATTTATTTGGTGACCCCCTGAATGATTTTAGACTCCAATCTCACATCATTTGAGAACCCATGGCAGTTGGCACAGCCAAGGGAAGAATCCGAAAAGACCACATAATTTGATTTGCAGGAGCCACTTTGAGAAAAGTGGTTGGTTGCCTTCTGCCACCATATCAAGTAATACAATCTGATATTCAACTTCAATCCAAAAGGCAAATTGCAATATCAGCCTTGAGAGGTGCTTCACTGTGATAGTATCCATGAAAAAAAAAAAAATTAGTAGGAGAATTTTTCTGAATAGCTACAGGCATGTGTGTCTTGGTCAGAAATTCAAGTAGATGAAGAACCATAGTGTATTTTATGTATGCATAAAAGCTTCTGAAATGTCAAGGAGGCCTTGGGGAAAGGCCTTACATGCCTTATAGTCACCACGCAGAGATGTGTCTCAGGCTCTGGACACTGAGATCCTCAGGATGCCTTGACTCTGCCTGATATGGTGTGGGTTGCATGATTTGGTCTTGTTGTGTACCAAATACACAGAACCTGACTTCAGTAAAAGTATTAGGTAGAATGTACACGTATGAGAAACAACAAAGACAACAATTCTGTGATGAGCAGTACATCACTTATGAATATAAACAAATACTGTTGACCATGTTAACAATGAAATGAAGGAGTAGGGTGGGAAAAATTTCTCAGTGGGTATTAAGTTATAGTTAGATCTGGGAGATTTCAGGTTAGCTCAGTGGTTTATGCACAAGGGTTGGCAGTTCGAAACCCAGACCCACCCATAAGACAGCCTGAGCCAGCCCCTCACCCTCCAAAAAATCCTTCTTAGAGTTAGATCTCAGCAGGAATCTGTTTTACAGTAGGGTGACCAAAAGTAACACTTTGTACTGCAGATTTCAGATAGCTAGAAGAAAGAATTTTGGAAGGCTCACCTCAAAAAATATTTGAAGAGTGAAGTATGCTAATCCGACTTAAACATTATGCAACGCATACACGTATTGAACACGTTGCATCCTATTACTATGTACAACTTCTGTGTCTTTGTGTGTCAGTTAAGCGATTTTGACAAATGTAATAAAGAAGGTAAGAAGAACAAAATTAAAAGTCCAGGATGAAACATAAGCATAACATATTTGTATAATCAAGGTGGAATCTCAAGTAACTGAAAAAATTTGAACTTCTTACCGAAAGATGTTGAGACAGCTGAACAGCCATTTGGAAAAATATATAATTGGGCTTCTACTTCATACATAATACCAGGGAAAACTTCAAATATGTTAGAGATCTCAGCATAAAAAATGAACCTGTTTATTTTTCTGTGAAAACCTGGGTGAGTTTCCAAGCTACCAGTTGGAAAGCCTTTCTATGATTCAATATTCAGAAAAAAAAATGAGATCAATAAACCTGTCAAAGTATAAATCAAACTTTTTTCTTTGTGGTGGCAAAGAGATGCTACAACCAGAGTCCAAAGACAAATGAAAAACTGGGGGAGTTTTGTAACTTTTATCTCTAGGGCACTGGGCTCCCTATGAGTTAAAGCACTCTGGAAGTTAAACAGGGCTGATAGAGAGTGGCCAACGTGCATGGATAGCTCATAGGAAAAGGGTGGCAAATTTGAACATATTAAAATAATTAAGAGGAAAAGTTCAGGTTGGAAGTAAACGGAGATGTTTCTCAACTACAGATTGGTGAGCACAGGGAAAGTCGAACAATACATTCTGCTAATGGGCGGAGCTTCTGGAACTCCACGCACTCTAGGGGGAGAAGGGAGTGCCTCGGGGTGTGGTGTGTGTGTGTGTGTGTGTGTGTGTGTGTGTGTGTGTGTTTGACAACACTGATGCAAATTATGCATGCATTAAAACTTGCACCTCTTAGGACACTTTCTAAAGGATATCCCCATCAATGTGGAACATGTTTACTCAAAGCCACTAATTGCAGAACCATGTGCAATAACAAAATATTAAAATGCAAGTATCCACCAGTCATGATTCAATTCCTGACCAGGCACAATACACAGTGAGAGCAATTTTTCCTGACACAACCCCACTTTAAAAAAGGGAGCATCTGTACATACGTGCATAAAGAATCCATTTATGTACTTTATATTTATATATATTTATGCAATAAATTGCTCATAAACTGAACACATATCAAATGTGCTTAATATGCATAAGTCACCTATGGTCACAGCCTAGCCTGATGTCATTTAAGTATTAGAATACAGTGAAGATAGCACTATCATAAGGGAGAAAAACTGCCAGGCCTGGTGGCCTCCAGTTACTTGGATCCCAGGATGGAGCCAGCATGACCAACTTAATGAGACCATGTTGTAAGAGGGTTTAATTTCTCAGTCCCGTGAAGGGATGGATGGAGGGAGGGAGGGAGGGAGGGAGGAAGGGAGGGAGGGAGGGAGGAAGAAAGGAAAGGAACGCGTCCACTGTAGGTTGGAGACCATCTGCCTATGTGTGTGCACATATGTTCTGGCTCCTTTGAAGAAACGCAGGAAGGATGAAGTGGAGAGTGTGGCCACCTGCCACAGATGTGACAGGGGAGTGGGGCAGGGGTACAGGAATGGAAGCGAGGCATCCCTGAGAAAGCCTTTTGTGCAGTTTTGATTGTGAACATAAAGATGCGTTACATTTTGAAAAACATAGCTAAATTTTAAAAATAAAAAGTAAAAGCTGAACATGTTAACTATACAATTAACAGCTACCAAAAATCAGGAAGACTCTTCTATTAAAATTTCCTCCACAAAATGCTAACCATCACATACCACCTGTAAGGCACTTAGAAACCTCTAGAACTGCTAATAAAAACAGAACAAGCACAAAGCCCCGTAGGTGGTGATGAACTTGTGGCCAGCTCTGGGATCACCTGGGGATGAGGATGGGAAAGACCATGGGCTCAGGGGACTGAAGACTTGAGGTAAGCCAGGGAAGCACAAGACGACAGCATGGTCCCTCTGAGGTTGCTTCTTCCTCCGCAGAAGAATATGTTAGGAGTTTCCTGCAAGGCTGAGTGCCATCTTGCATCTCCCAGTACCTGATGCAGACAAACATGGCCTATTTATCCCCATCATTGAAGGACCTGCAGATCCTAAGAGCAAGAGGTGACCATGAGGCCAGATAGCTTAGAGTTTGGAAGGAGAGGAGAGGACCCTGGAGCCACACACCCTGCTTTCTCTAGCAGTCTGGATCCTTCTTTTCCATGATCTGCAGTCACTAGAGACAAAGAGTTCTCCCAGAGAGCACAGCGGGACATTTACAGAGGAGCGCACTGAGCAGAGCAGACAGCGCCAGAACATTGGCCTCTCAGTCCAATCACCTTCGGCCTCCATTTTCCTCTTCCTTGATACTGTGGTTTTCCTTCACCTCTGGAGTTCTCCAGAAACTGCTGCGAAGGATTTGAGGTTCCTGTTTTTGTTGTTGTTGTTTTGTTTTTTGACCTGCAACTAAAGAAAAATGCTTCTGCATGTGCAACAGGGGAAGAAATGAGCTCTGGATTGGGAGTGCATTAAATCTGTGTAGCAGTTTTGGAGGTATGGACATTTTCACAATGTCGGTTCCTCCTATCCATGAGCAAGGAATAGCTTTCCGTTTTCTGAAATGGACCTCTTTTCTCTTTTGATCTCTTTTTTCCATAGTGCCATAATTTTCACTCTATAAATCTTTTACTTCCTTTGTTAGATTAATTCCTGAATATTTCATTTTTTCTTGGATGCTATTAGGAAGGGTGTGGTTTCTGTCTAATTTCTAGCTCAGTGAGTTTAGTGTTCCCACCTGAGGCTTTAGCAACTTAGCAAGCCTGTGTCTCAGAATTTAAAAGGGCTTGGAGATGTAGCTCAGGGCTGACTCTGGGTTCAAACCCCAGTGCTACAAAAAGAAATAAATACCTAAACAAGGAAATAAAGACTTACTGAAATAAAATACAATAAAAGAAATAAGACATTAGAAGTAGTTTCCATGCCTGATAGAGACCTGAGAAAAATCAGTAAGGATTTCAGGTTCTTACGATTGTTACAAATATCATGTTGTGGATATGGAAACCAAGGCCCAGAACAACCTGACTGAAGGCCTACATGCAGCTCACTAAGGGCCAGGCCAGGACTAGGGCTTGGGCCTCCCAGCTCAGGTCCATGGCTATTTCAGTCACGTCATGCTCCTTGGAGAGCAATCCCAAAGCACAAGGGAGAAAGTGAGGCTATCAGAAAATTTGGATTTATGTGGTTCAGTGGAGAAGGTAAATGGATGATTTAATTCTCCTTAAAATTCTGAAATACAAGCATTCTTGGAGGACAGATGCTGGGTGGGTTGGGAACTGTATTTAATTAATCATTTCGCGATTCACTCACAAATATGCACTTCTTGGGATACCATCCACTAGGATCTTTAAGGAAGCCTCCAGTGTGCTTGATGGCGTGCATGACAGATGAGTCACCTCACCATCTTACATATTGGTTCCCTCTTCAAAATATGTCCCTTTGAACAAAAAAGCCTCGCTCTTGCGGCTGAACTTGGATTCACTTGGTCTCTATGGCAACCACAACAAATCCCCACAAGTCACAAGAAAAGGGCACTTGACATCTCGAAGCACAAGAGACAGACCTGTTAAATCACATTCATTGCGGTCGCAGCTGGGAGGTAGAATAAGGATAGCCGAGCACATTCCAGAGCTGCAAAATGAAAACCTTTCTGTGCCCAGCCTGCTTGTTTAATCCCTCCATGAGAGTCATTTGTGAATATTGATTCTTACAAGAGATAACTCCAGCTTGCTCTCTGACACCCTCCTGGGCCACCCGTACCCCAAGCTCAAGCAGAGTAAGATCTGGTTATAAATAATGCATTATAATGGGCCTGACTGCATAAGGCAGGGTTTGCGGATGAATGGTGACTTAGACACACAAGGTTCTATTCATTCACATAAAATGTCTGGAGGAAGACAGCCCTGTGCACCTTTAGCTGCTCAACAAAGACTTGGAGCAGACAAGATTCCTTCTAGGAATCTACTTCACCAATGGTAGGGCCCAACTCTTCTGCATGCTTAAAAGTTACCGCAACCTCATTCCAGGTAGCAGAAGCAGGGAGGAATGAGGCTGAACACAATAGCCATATTCTGACTCTAAATCAAGGAATTTGCCACATACTTCTTATACTAGCACCTCACTGACGGTCACATAACTACTTAGTAACAGCTAATTACAGGGGAGGCGGGGAAGTTGAATTTGTTCTTGAGTACTTCATGCTCCTTTAAAGCCATGCTTTCATCTTGTACATAAAGGGGAGCACTGACCCATGGGTGGACCAAAGTCCCTGCACGGTAAGCCACGCATCTCCCTCCAAGTAATTGCACCAACTGATTGATGCCTTTCTATTCAGGCTACAGTTTGACTTTGGCTCCCAGCTCTGGTTCGGAAACCCATGGGCTGAAAATGTCTTATGATGGTGGATCAATGTTCTTAAGGTTACAGTGTTGGTGTAGAGATTTCCTTTAGTGTAGAGGCAGTTGTGTAAGGGAGCTACCAGACAGAGGGACCTGGCAACGTGTCTTAGCTTTTGCTCAAATTTACGGGAGATGTGTTTTCAGGTCAGTGTGGGAATTTGGTCTCTAAGTGTCTTGAGGAGTAGCATGTCCAGGCTGGGGTATAAATGGATAGAACATAGAGTAGAGGGATACTACCTTCATTGCTGAGGAATAGTGACTGTTGGAGCTCCAATCACAGCTTAGGTACCAGTTTTATAGGTGGTAGATGCTGACAGAACAAGAGTCAGCACCTGGAGATACAGAGACCCGGCTGCTCAAGTTCACGGGACGTTGGAACTCAGCTGTCGCATCTTCTGCTGGGTTATTTTTGGGATAATCCTGTTTGCTTCTCCTGAGGATTAGAGAGCATCATATGTTCAGGCAATGTGAGGTTACAGCCTCAAGGAAGAAAGGCCACCAAAGAACAGTCATCCTTTTTCAGCTTTAGAGGTTCAAAAGATATTTTTTAATACCTTGAAAATAAAACTGGTTTTCAGAAAGGGCTTTTGAATCTCACTGTCTGGCTCTTGGGTATTAAAAGTGATTGTTCTGCCATAAGCAAAAACTTGGAGGAGGAAAGCCTCTACCCTAAGGACATGAGGCAGTGTTCTCTCAAGTTTCACTTCTATCTGGGGACAGGAATGAGTCAGGGACAGACAGAGGCAGCCATAGATGTTCAGCTTTGCTATGTCACGCTCAGTGTGAAAGGAAAGGGAACCCCCAGATCGAGGATTTAGGTATTTTGTGCTCTGATTGTCCCTTGGGGCTCTGAGTAGTAGCAAAGACGTATAGTTTCTCCTGCCTTGTTGGGGCATAGCAGAGGGAGGAGAGAGAGGGGCAGGGAATGCTGGGGGAGAAGAGGCTGGAGATTAGAATATGCCACCCCAAAATGTGACATATTGGGATGGAGGTAATTTTGAGGAGAAAGCAGTGAAGAAATTGGAGATAGTGCCAAAACTCTACTAAAGGCAGACTGCAAGCTTCTCTTCGTGAGGACGTCTCCCCTCCCTTTTGCCTAGCATGAGGAAGACTTTAACACTGAAGAAGACACCGACTTAAATCTACATAAGCAGACTCCGCTGAAATAAACTTTATCTTTGGCTAGTTTCTCCTCATATTTTTATCTTCCCATAGTTTACTGTCCCTTGAGGCACAAATCCTTTGCCTTTGTCTTATCACTTCTCCCAACATGTGTTGTTCTCTGTTAAGGTGGTGTATGAGCTCTCAGGCTCCACCGCTTCCTTAGCTTTTCATTTCGTATTCTGTGACAAAAAAAGAATTAAAACACAAGCATCAAATAACGCTTGTAAGCTTTTTCTTCTGTTTATCCTACCTTTGTCAGTTTAATTTACAGAGTTCTAGTCATGGAATACTAGAGACTGGAAGAAGTCTTTTCCTCTGCTATGGGAGTGGCAGCATTTGGGTGGGGACCATAGAGTAATAAAGAGCAGAGGTTGATTGGCAGAGGGCCAAAGAGCAATATGGTAGAAGCAGGGTGACACTTTTGCCATCAGAAAATGCTATGCACTGGCAGATGCGGACATGTACCCAGCCTGGGGAACAGGGCTGGGATTCTTTCAGTGCCCTGTCACACCAACTTCCCCTAATTGAAATGCGTGCCGAGAAGGAGGGAAGGAGTGCAGTGCTGTGGAGCTTGGTATTTAAGAAAACTTGAAATTAGCATTAAGTCATTCCCCATTAAAAAACACGAAGCTTAACACAAAAGCTAAGTTCAGTTATCAACTACAAATTTGGCATTCTTAGGATATGGCATGAGAGATTTGAACTTGTTACAAGATTGTGTATCCACTGATTAAAAAACAAAACTTGGACTTGGTGTGTGTCTACCTGGAATGGTGAGAGGCAGATGTTATTTCTCTGAGGGTCTCGTGTAAGTAGAGAAGATTGCTGAGAGATTTCATGTAAATCTTTATTAATAATCTTTTTCTAGTGGATAAAATCAATCAAATACTATTTAATCAGGTCTTATGAATATTTGTCGGTAAACAATTACATGGAAACCTAATCAAATAAGAAATTTCTAAGAAGAAATCATTGGCATGTCAAGGATTTCCCCCATGGAGAGATGGTTTCCTGACTTCTGCTTCCCAGCCTTCCAGCAAACCCTGTAATTTTGGTCTCTGCGACAGGGACTGCTGTTCTACATGATGGCTTCTAGCTGTCACTACAACTTCATACTGTCTGTCCTTTCACAGCATCCTGGATCAAGTGAGGTGCCTTGTTCTCTAGGATAACTACTGCTGGAAAGAATGTTTCACAGGGACTTCTGATATGCCCGTTTTGGAACCTCATGCCTTCAGTGAATTTTATTCTCGAGTCATGAAAAGAAAGCATTTGAAAATGCCTTTGTTGGAGGTTGCCAGATGGTCTTGCCTGGCCTGTGTGCTCTTACCGCTTGTCCCTTAATTGGGAATGATTCTCTCCTCCTTCTGGCTCTGAAATTCATGATGTCACCTCTCTGAATCTCTCTTTGCTCATGTGTGAAATTGGGATGTTCATACTTTGTGCACAGAAATGTTACAGAATCAATAAAAATCTCAGCACTTGGCACAAACGGTGTGCTCATTACTGAATGGTATTTATTTATTTATTTATTTGTTTGTTTATTTAATATATTTGGTATAGGGTACTGCTAGGCAGCTCAGACTTGTAGTGATCCTCCTGTTTTCAGCCTCTGCAGTGCTGGGATTATGGGCGTGTACAACCATGCTTATACTCTGTGGCCTGCTCAGGGAGCCTGGGGGAGGGGACAGCATGGCATGTGGTGCCAGAGATTGAACCCTGATCCCTGCAGTTGCCTAAGCAGGTGCTTATTCTGCTGAGCTATCTCTCCGATCTGGGGTGCTCACTAATGATTTGTTTCTCTTTTGCTGCCTCTTCTGGAGTGGAGAAGAATCCCTGATGATCTCTTTCACCCCAGACTCCTACTGGGATCTTTCAATAAAAGTGGCTGAAGGTCAGCTATTTCCAGCTCTATATTTTGAAGCCATGCAGAAAAGTGTGTATTTATGCATGACTATTGTTATGAGATCTGAATACTTGGCTTCTCTTTAGGAAGAACACGAGGAGGACTTGGCTGAAGAAGAACAATTTTACTAGGGAGTTAAGTGTGTGCACATTACAGGAAACTGGAATTGACATACAGGAGCCTATTGTTTCTGTAGTAAAAACTGAATTACGTTAAAGACCAGAGAGTGGTCATGAATATCCAAATAGATCCTTAAAATAGGCAAGGCATGGTGATTTTACCATCTAGAACAAGGGTGAATGTTGAGGAAATTTTTAAAAAATCAAGCTAGGGCTGACTCAAAGTCAATGAGGACTTATTTAAATGTTGAAACTACATGTGGTGCATTTATACAAAGAAAAAATAGAAATCACTGTTATGTATTGGAAATTTAAGGATACAGAACATAAAAGGATTCAATAAGGGCTGGGGAGATAGCTCAGTGGTTTAAGCACCTGCCTGGCAAATTCCAGGATCTGAGTTTGATACTTGGTACTGCATGCTGTATGAGAACCTGTTCCAAATAAATAAAAAGTTTTAAAAAGTCTTGAACAAATACAGTGAAAATAAAACTATTTACTATACAATTTTGATTATCAGGAGCCCTTTAGAAATGAATGGATATTTGACTTTTCTATACAGCTCAGAATTTGCATCTTCAAGCAGTGATTTTTGAAAAGAATTTAAGACGAAAGCTCTTGAAAATAGAGGACATTCCCGCAAACATTCTTGCAGAGCGCAATCCAACCTCTTCCTGATTTGAAGTCTACATTAAGTCATATTATCATCAACTGTTATGGAGACTTACACTGATACAGTGATCCCATCAAGATCAGGGCAGGCACCTGCAGGAAAAAACTTACTTCCCTAGCAGGACCAGGTTTTCATGTGTCTTTCTCTGTCTCCTCACTTTGCCTGGCTGTCACTCACCACAGCTGGGCATTTCTAGCACCCCCCCCTTCTCTTTTAGTGATTGGCAAGTCAGAGCTAAGTTTTCTACAGCTGTTTGTAAATGAAGAGCAAATTGATTTAGAATCTGAGGATTTAAGAGGAATGGATATGAGCCTTAATTATTAGGCTGTGTAAGATACATTTCAATTATATAGACTTTTTTTTTAAAACTCTGCTGGCTCTGGACTATGATATTTTTATCAGCTGATACATGATACAGTGAAACTTCCCATAAACCACTGAGTGTCACACACACACACACAAGGTAGTGTGTATATCACTAGGAGTCCCTGTATTACCTGTCTAGAGGCCCCTGCTAGCTTTTCCTATCTGGCCTTTCTGGTCTTTAGTGGATGATGCTTGTCTAAGGACTGATTTATCTTTGTTCTTTGCCTGGGCAAGCAGAGGGTAATAGTGCCAGTAGAGTTCAAAGATGCTGTACTTTGATCCTAGGCTTTGTACTGAGAAGTCAACAGCTGTCTGCTAATTTTTGCAGTAAATAAGGTAAGCATCTTGGCCAGTATGCTATGCCAGGCACCAGGCTTGTGGGAGTAGGTCAGAGTGTACATCTAGGCAGAGCGTGCCATGTCCCTGGGGGACAGAGGGCTCTGTGGCGCTTAGACCCCATTGAATGAGTCTCTTCTGCCATGAACAGCCTCTGCGGTTTATTCCATTTGGCTGTGATTTTCTTCTGGGTATGAATGACATTACATTAAAAATATGGAGGGATTGTTATGTTACAGGCATGTGCCAGCTCACCTGACCATGGTTTCCTCCCTATCTCTAAATGGAGATTCCATTTGGGCAAAACATAAGAAGACTTTGTTCTTTTTAACACCTAAAATCTTTAGAATCAGGCTGGCTTTGATCCTTTCGGTCCAATAATAATTGCTGCTAATCTTAATTGAACATCTGTCAGGAACTGTGCCAGATGTTTACATGCATTATGTTCCTAATCTGAAATACAGGACATTGTTGTGAGTCAAATTTGATGTTGCTTTGGTCTGTCTTGCAAACATATTTTGCTGCATGATGAAATATCCAAGAGATACAGAAGAAGGAAAATTGGCTATGTGTTATTGCAGTGCAGCATCGCCGTTGTCTTGGAGATTATCAGAACTGAATGATTACTTTTGAGAACATGTTCATTACTCCTCTAAGAACAAGCACATCCCAGGTCTGTGTGATCCAAGGTCAGAAGCTGTATTTATAGTCGTTCAGATTTGGCTTTGCACAGAGAGCCCAGTAGTGTCACAGAAGCGAACCTGGCTCCCCCCCCATTGTCAAAAATGTTATTTTAGGTGTGAGGAGATTTTACAATATTTTAGTCAGGCTGAACAGAACATTGTGATTTTTGCCAGGAAAGGTTCAAGGCAGAAATGTCTACAGTATAGGCATTCCTGGATTAATGAATATTCCATCCTCCCAAGCAACTCTGGGGAATGGTGTTGAACACAGAATGACTCCTCAGAGGGCTGGAGACCCGGAAGCAAAGGCAGAGTCCTGCCCTTCCTTCTTCCGGAGTAGCTAGCCCTACAGGTGCACTGGTCCCTTCTCTGTCCTCCAGCTATGTAAAGTTGTCCTGGTCTGTGGGCACTTGTTCCTTTATACTCTAGATCTGGAGAGCTTCCTACCCCAGCTCTTTTTAAAGTCTGGCTATTCTCATTCCCCAGGTCTTAGTTGAAAGCAATCAGAATGTTTTCCCTGACTACCCAACCTAAAGTAGACATCTCCTGATAAGTAGTCTCATCTGTAATGGTCTTGTGAGTTTACCCACTCTCTGACACTTCTCCCCTGTGTGGAAGACTCACAACGCAGGGGTGTGGCCCTCTTGTTTCTCACGGAATCTACCACCTAGCACTGTGCTTGGCACATAGTGGTGGCTCAGTGCATATGTTTACTGAGTAAATGGATTAGTGAATCATTAAGTCATATTTGACTTATCTATTATAACAAAGTAGGAAGAGGTAGCACATACATCTTACTACTATGACTCTTCTGAACAATGTATCCTCTGGAATGCAACTTGTGCTCCGGTGGGGGGTGACCCCAAAGGCTAAAAATATGCCAGGCCATGAAAATTGGGAACAACAGTATGGAAATGTTTGATTTCTTTCTGAAGAACAATAAAGGAAGTCTGCTTGCCTTGAATTATCTTTTAAGTCTGAAAATATTCTGTCTATCAAAATCTTGTCACTCTGCTGTTTCGCATTCCCAGTAAGTCAGGCTTATCTTGAGAAAATAGAAATGTCCACCCACATTCCTGATGGCCTTATGCATCACATAGAAATTGGGGGTGGAGAGACAGGGGAGAAGGTATTTCAAAAGCTCCCTTAAATCCCACAGTTTGTTTTCAGGGAGCAGTGTATGCCCCTGACCTTAGGCTTTGGAATCGGCAGAAATCTGCAGCAGATACTAGAAAATGAAGAAAGCGTGTGTGTTGCTAATCAGATGAACAGAACAGGGAGGATATTTGTGCAGGGCAGCCCAGAGTTGCCTACAGGCTCTGAGAGATTGCCGAGCATGGGCTGGTGATGAGGAAGGGAAGATTGGAGGAGCCTGAAAGAGGCAGTCCCGGGAATGGAGAGGCTGGGGTGGAGGGCAGGGTGGGATCTGCTGCTGTGAAAGCCAGTTGGAGCAAGCGTTGGACTTTGCAAAGCTTTTGGGTAAGACAGGCAGTACAATCAGGCTCAGAGTTACAGCGCAGCTTGAAGCATTTGGGGACGGTGCTGGTGATACTCGAAGGTTTCCTGTTACAGGAGACTAAGCCGACAGCCAGCTCCCTGCCACGGAGCCGACCTTCTCTGGGTCTTGGGTGATAGTCTCACCTACATTGTCTCTAGTGAGCTGCCTGTCTCCTCCAGCACAAGCCGTGTACCACCTGGGAGGTACAGATGGAGGACGCCCTTCTGCCTGAGGACCAGCAAAGGACTGCAGGAAAGAGCTGGCCCCTAGGAATGAGTAGGCTCCAGTGGATGGGGAGGGAAAGGAACCATGGGAGATCAAAACAGCAAGAGCACAGATATAGAAGCAGGAATAGGGCAGTTGCTGTGAGCCATGTTACATCTCGCTGGGAGGAGAGAAAGCTGACAGGCCACTGGGGACTATGGAGGGACGACATTGAGCTATGTGTTGAGATGCATGCGAGCTGGAAGCTGGCAAGAAGAGGGCTGGGGTCCTAAGAGGCACTTTCTTTAGTGCTCATAGCAAGGCCATATTGGCGCTGGACAGAGGACGGCCACAGGTGCCACGAGTTGGCTCCATTTTGTTGAGTTTTCCCTGAATTTCTCCATACTCAGTGCTTTGCAGGCCAGGCAGCCTCATTGGGGGCCCTGGTCTGCACGGAGACAGGCTACCTCATGACCTGGCAGGGGTGGGCCCTGTGCTGTAGCTGGTGAGAAGACTGAACCCTAAGAGGGTGGGTGGGCCCACGCAGGGTTCCGTGGTGGTGAGCAAGGGCTGGAGCCCAGCTGGAAGGACAGCTGTGCTGCAGGAAGAGGAGGAGCACTGTGAGGCACCCTGTCTCACTGCACAGCATGGCCTGGGAGGTGGCTCTATGTATATACTAGAATTACTGGGGAGCTTTTAAAACCTTCCCCTGCCCAAGTCTTTCACTGAGCAAATTAAAACAGCATCTCTGGTACGAGACCCTGGCACTGGTGTGTTTCAGAGCCTCCCAGACATACCAATACATAAAGAACCTTGGGAGCCATGTTGAGTGGCCAGCACTAGTTACAGCTGTTGAAAACAAAAATAATCTAGGAGCTCTTAAAAAAAAAAAAAAAGAAAAGAAAAGAAAAAGAAAAAAACAGAGTTCTGACAATTTACTATTTTTTTCTTCTTTGGTCAGTCCAGAGCAACCATTCTTCATGCTAAGAAGCCGGGTTAAGAGGATATAAAAGCACGAATAAATTTAAAAATGAATTACTAAATGAGCAGTAAGGAATATGAATAATGTAACGAGGGGAAGAGCTGCAACAACTAGGGCAGAAAGCAGAGCCAGGGAATGTGATAAGAAGAGGGTCACTGGGGGAAGGCACTGCAGGCTTGGAGTACAAATGCAGGAGGAAAAGTTGGTGCACAAAGCCTTTCTTTTTGAAACTCCAGAGCAGTAGGTACCTTGGGCGCCCGAGGGATCCCAGCCCTCACAAATGATTGACAAGTCTTGGCCACAGGCTGTCGGCACCTGCCAGGAAGGACAGCCCCGGCCCCGGCTGCACAGTGTGCCCAGGACCGAGCGGGGACGCTGTGCAAGCAATAGGAACACAGCGATGCACACATCAGGGAGAAGATGGCACTCCAAGTCCAAGGGGGGCGGGGAGGGAGGGGGCTCTTCCTCAGTGAAAGGCTTTACTGATCTGGCCTGGCTTCTCTTCCTTTCCCCTTTTAGTCCCCTGTCTGCTACTCTGAAAATTATGGACTATATCGGTGCTTAGCTATGGGGCCCATCTCAGTCACTTTTCTCTCATCACTGGGACAAAGTGCCTGACATCCACAATCAAGGGAGGAAAGGTTTATTTAGCTCATGGTTAGTCGAGGTTTCATTCCATATTCTGCTGGCTCCAAGACAGAGTGGCACATGGCAGAGGGTGACAGCTCATGGCAGTGGAAAACAGCAAAGAACAAAGGGTGGAGCCAGGCTTCTAGCAAGCCTCTTCCACCTCCTTATATTATAATTCAGATTACTCACCCCAGGGCAGGTGTAGCACTCACTCTTATAGTCCCCACATTGGATCATGAATTGATCACAAACTCTAGAAGCCACCCCACTGACTACATAAGACTTTGGGGGGATACTTAGATATATCACAATAACAGAGTCAGATTCCCTGTGGGCCCCAAAGAACTGGCAATTTTGTAACTAGCATATTATTTGCATTTTCCAGGAAGCAACCTGGCCAAACACTTGTGCAGGTAAGGGTGGTAGGCAATGATTCCAAGTCCCTGTCCCTCAATGGATGCCATTGACTTCAGTCATGGTTCCCATCAGAACTGCTCAAAGGGAAGGACTCCAGTGTCCTCTGATTGACAAACAGTATGTCCTCCAGAAGGAATTGCTTCTAGCTGATTCTCAAAGAAATTCAGGCTGAGAATTTTTGTTAACTAAAAATGTTTTGCCAAATAGTAACCATGTTTTGGTTTCATGATTTCAAGATAATGTATTTCTAACAGACACAGCCCAATGAAAACAGATATCACCATGAAAGATTTGTTTGTTTGAGCTGGTGATTGGGTGACAGAAGTCACCTTCAACAACCAGGTGTTTGAGGGACAGTCACAAGCACTGAGTTTTGTGGGTGTCTTCTACGAAACTGTAGGTGAACTTGGGAAGGACATAAAAACATTATGACATGAACACAATAACAAACGTAAAGATTATACAGAAGGTCCTTTCTGACTCCTTTGTATATTCTTATGCATTTCCACATGGCAATTTTCTCTGCTTTCTAAAGTGGTATATATTCTAGAATGTTCTCAGCACATTGGCTAGAAAAGAAGATATTATTATCAAGAAGTGTCTAAGCAGAATCAACCCTCTCAATGATTTACCATATTACTATGGCTCTGTGAAGAAAGAAAAACATTCCAGATTGGTAGATTGGCATAATTAGTGCATAATGAGGAATCTTACTGACTGCCTAGAATAGCAAATGGGTGTCATCAATGTGAATGGCTGTCAGAGTGTTTTTGACACCTGAGTGCAAACGTGTAAAGTAGTGTTGTGGGTTCAGGCAGAGCAGAAATTGCCACAGACATAAAATTCCCAAATAAACATTTAGCTTACCATTTTTGCCAAACTACTTTATAATATTCCTGTTGAAGTATATTATTTTCCTTTTTTTTTTTCTCAGCAACATCAACAGGGAGGTGGGTCATGCCCACACACTGTACTCTGTAGAACGATTGTGAGGACAATATGCAATATGTCAACTTTCAAAGAAAAGAAAGGGGAAAAGAAAAAAAAAATAATAATGTTGATTTAGAACGGTTAATATTTGTTTGATCAATCTTATATACCTATATGCATTAATCTAAACTGATCTGATGATGCAAATATGTAATATAACCCGTGTTAAATTTAAACAATAAAAAAAAGAAAAAAAATATTCCCGTTGAATCATCTAAAATGAGACCTCTTTAGCCTGCAAAAAGTGAGTCAAGCTCATCTTCTATGTGATTATGTATGTCTCCTGCAGGAGATTCCTTCAAGACTAACCCAGTTGCTTAAGCATGGCTGATATTATATAGTCATTGGTGGGAAAAGGACATCTCAAATTTCTTAAATACATAAGGCTTGGAAAGGGAGAAGCAACCATAAATCAGAAGAACAGGCCACAATCTCAGCACTGGGCCATTTGTGTAGTCCATGGATTCATGTAGAATAACATAGTGAGAGACATGTTTATTGGCAGGACATTCAGAATCCCAAAGCATTCCAGTCAAGAGTCAAGCTGTGCTCTGAAAATCCCAATGGTACTTGGTAAACATATTGCACCTGTGAAAGTCTTGCCTTAAAATAGTGTAAGCCAGCAAACTGTTTTTGAAGAAGGGCCACATGGGAAATAGTTTAGACTTTGTAGACCACAGGGTTTCTCTCTGCCACTGAAGTGCAAAAGTAGCCATGGCCTCTGTGGAAGTAATTATACATGGGTATGTTTCAATAAATCTTTATTTACAAAAACACCAGGTTTGACCAAGAGCCACAGTTTGCCAAACTTTTACCTCTATTATGTTTTTGAGAATAACATGTGTATGTGAAAGATGAACTTCCTCACCAAATTGTAGGGGATAGTTTGTACAGTCAGCATAGGGTGGTGGTTAAGAACACAGGCTCTGTATACAACTACTTTCTCTTAGTTCAATGAGCAAAAACTTTTTCATACCAATAATGATTAGAAATATGATAACATCTATACCCTGTGCTCTGTATAACTAATAGGACAACAATATGTACTGTATCAAACTTTGGAAGTGTCCTACTAACATGTTTTGAAACTGTCACATCATTATTTCTTATAAAAAGTAATAATAAAATAAAGAACATAGGATCTGAATTCACCACTGCCTAGTTGGATGATCTGAATGATCTGTTTAACCACTCTGTGTCCCATTTCGATGTCTGCAGATGAGGGTAGTAATAGAATGCAACGCTGTAGTTTGGGTAGAGGCCAGAGCTGACCCTGAGCAAGGGTGAAGGTGAGAGGCAGTCCTTTAGAGATATTCTCAAGAATTCCAAGTGAAGGAATAAGGTCACATGAGTCAGTGAGGGAGAGAAGCTCCTGAAGGGTGCATGGGGAGAGGCGAGGGCTCTTAGTGACAGCAGTGGGGACATAACTGTACTGAGGACCTGGGGTGGGAGGAGAACCCCATAGTGAATGGGATGTTGGGATGTTTCTCCATAGAAAAGTAGTCCTCATCATCCTAATGGAGCTGCCAGAGGGCCCATGGATGGGCATAGCGTGCACCAGACCACTTATGGGGCTGTCAGAAAGGTGATATGAGTCAGCATTTGTGAAGCACTAGGAAAAAAAAATGCCTGGCACTTACTAAGTGCCATTTAAGAGGCTATCAAATAAAAGGAGTGATCTTTTGAAGAAGTAGGAGAAATATTGCAACAACAAAAACCAAACTGTTGAAGATTTGCCTATAAAGGCAATACTGATTGGAAATATAAACAAGTTTCTCCCCAAGCAAAGCAACACTAGAAATGCTGAGAAACATAGATTATGGTATTGATAATAGCCTTTCCAACTCTGCGCAGTTGTCAGCTGATGTCTGATATGCATTTAGTTGGTGATAGTGACTTGTAGTGACCCTAGGAAGTTTGGAGACACAGCACATCAAATAAAACCCACCAGCATTAATGTATGCACAGTGGGTATAGTAACTAGGTATAACTAATATGCTGTTTACATCAATTACCATTTTTTGTATGACTTTTTTGCAATCAAATAAAAGATTTCTCATCTTGTTAGTTCTCCGTGTGTAAAACAAGGAAAAGATTGACCCTACAGTTGAGTCATCACGGTCACCTCTGCTCATGGACAAAGGCCTGAGTTGTAGCCCAGGGAGTCTGGCCTTCCCTCCTTAACAGTGGGTCTGACTCTCAGTTGTGTGCAGTCTCAGCCTGACAGGAGTCCACATCATACCCACATGCTTCCTCTCCCTGTGCCATGTGGCTGGAAGGCATATGCACACATTGCCTCTCTTCTTTTCTTCTGAGTGTCCTAGCTACTGATGGCACAATCTTATACCACATTTTGACAGGCTGGAGAGATAGATCCCTGTCCTCATGGTGGCCAGGAGAGAATAAGGGGATGGTAGCCAAGAGCACTGAATCCTTAGTGCCTAGAAGTTATAGATGGGTGGAGGGTGAAGGGTTAACTTAAATAAGAATTAGGGCAGTGGAAAGATAGTGCCCAGGCAAGAAGGTTCTTGTTTCTAGGACTTCTCAAGAAAAGGCCACACATGACAAGGAAATGGACTTGTACAAAAGGAAGGAATTACTGAGCTGAGGAGGGCAGGAGAGGTAATGAAGGAAAGAGACACACCTGTGTACGTAAGCAGGCTGGATTGGACAGCTGTACCATGCATTTCTGCTGCTCTGTGGAAAGGAATGGTTAATGCCTAATTTCTTTTGTCTCCTTTTTTCAATCGTTTGCCATTTTCTGCTTTTAATTTCTTATATATTTCTTCTTCTTCTTCTTCTTCTTCTTCTTCTTCTTCTTCTTCTTCTTCTTCTTCTTCTTCTTCTTCTTCTTCTTCTTCTTCTTCCAATTTTTGATGCATATATCTGGTGCTATGACCAACTAGTTTGAAGATAACACTATGCATTACACTAAATACAGGGAAATTCAGATTCTTTTGTTAAGTGAAATTCTGTATTACTCGCAACTTTTCTGTTTTAATGCTATTTTATACTTTCTTTAAAAAATTAAAAGAAAATCCCATGCAACGTTCAATGGTGGTGATCAATAGGTATGAGACCACGCCTACCTTCAGGAGCTGGGGAGATAATCTGGCGTGAAGAGGATGAAACGACCATGCCTCCTACATCACCCCCCAATACACATGTTATTAAAGTAGAATAATCTGCAGAGACTTTTCTAAACAATAGCATGTTTCAGTCAAAATGTCTTTGACTCTAAGATGCAGAAACAAAACTGGTGAAAAATGGCTTAAAATATAAGAGAACTTAGCATTCCACAAAAGAGAACCAAGATTTCTGAATCAATTTATTTGAAAACTGTCAACCAGGATCCAGACGCTCTTCTGACAACCTTCCCTGTCTTTGGCCTCAAGCTAGCTCTCCACATGGTGGAAGTTAGCTACTTCCTGTTCATTGACATTCAGACATAACCTCATCCAGGAAGGGAAACTGATGTCTTCATGTGTATCTCTCTCAGCAGTCAGGAAACCTTTGCTAGAAGTCTCCTAGGAGATCTTCTGTCAGCATTCTTTGGTCACAGTGAACCTTAAGTTTGATCCTTCACAAACCTTGAGCAAGAAGAACAGAACCATACTCTTGGTTGAAATGGGATGTAACATGGTGTTTGGCTGGGATTAAGGACAGCCTCCTGGAGCCATTTGCTGAAGATAGAGATTTCAGGCCAGATTTAGAGTGAATATTGGTTAACCATCTCCAGTAGGGTTACTGGTGTCACAGATGCTTATCTGATGCTTGCTTCCCCTATTTGCTGGCCTATCTTATTATTCAGCAGATGGCTGAAACTTCTTTGAAAAAGAAAAACAAAAAGACATTGCATCTCATAGTTTCAGATTTAAAAAAAAATATGATTGTGGCTGGAAAGAGCAAGAGTTAGATGCATTTCCCTTAAATTAGGAAAGTTTAATATAAAGTATTTCCTCCTTTGGAATGAGGAAGGGTGTTAGGAATCAGAAAAGTACCTGAAAGGGTTGGTGTACTTCTTCATATAAAGTTTTACTATAACATTTTCCTTATGTTATATTTACATAAATGTGTGTGTATGTGTGTGTGTGCGCGCGTGCGTGTGCGTGTGTGTATGTGTTAGTCTGATTCCTGTTGCTAGGACAAAATACTCAATATTCATTAGTTAAAGAGAAGCTGATTTTGTGCCATAGTTCTGGTGGGTTCAGCCCATGGTCGGCTGCCTCTAAAACACAACCAACAGAATGTAGGAAAGCTGCCTACCCAGGGCAGCTGGGAAGCAGAGAGAGAAGAGAGGCATTCAGAACAAGAACACTTTCTTCCACGTCATGCTCTCAGCAACCCCTCGTTTCTTATCAGGTACTATCTCTGAACACATGAGACTTTTGAGAGACCTCTTAGGTCTAAAGCATCACAGTGTGACCCCTATCAAACTCGGAACCTGCTATGATTAGAAAGCCCTGTCAATTTTCATTATATCTCAGCAACCAAAACAGGTCAGCACATGCTTCCTGTCTTGCCAAGCCACACCTATGCCCACCTCGGTAGGAACTATAATGAGAAAAGCTCCATTTAGTCACACGCACTGACTAAATCTGAATCATGTTGGTAGAATGGTGCCCCGGGCTAATTAAGCATCTACTCTTGGTCTCCGTTCATGGTGACATCTTGAAAGGATTTGCCCCAATCTGATCACCACTGCCACATATCACTGTCCTCTAAACTTCAGTTATTGCTTCTCCCAAGTATCTTTAGTTGTAGGTTCTCACTTCTTCTCACTTTTAGGTTTCTAACTAGATTCAGTTTCCAGAAGACTCTTCTCTGCTTTTGTTTTGGTCTATTGCTATTTTAACACCTGTTAACTATTGCAATACTAGGATAGGTTTTGCTTTTGGTTAAGCTTGTCACTTCCTCTGATACTTTTTTAGATTCTCATTTCCTATTTCCCCATCAATCTTCTCCGCTGCGGAGTCCCCAGATCCCATTGCTCTGATTCTGCCAATAACTATCTTATCTATTATAACAAGGAGCTCCCACCAAGCTCACATTTTCATCAAAATGCAAACGATAATTTCTGTGTCCACAAAAAAGGGAACAAATACAAAAGGGGGAGCCTTGGGCGTACAAATGCCTCATACAAATGCCACTTGTAAGCTAACCTTCTTCATCGCATCATCCCTCCAGTGCATATAAACTAGGAGGAAATAGTATGCATAAATTCAGCAAGAGCTTACAGAAGCCTGCCAAGTAGAAACCCAGCATTCTTTTTCTCTTCTACAGCTGATTCTGGTTTGTACCCATGCAAATGGATGCTGATATTTATATAACTTTAGAGGACTTGTAAAGTCCACAAAAGGCTCCGACACCCCAATAAAAGTTGTATCCTTAGTTCACTCCCCAGTGCAGAAATATTGAAAATTATTTGGTGAAGTTAATCCCCATTTGACCGCCTCCACAACAGCTAACCAATAGAAAGAGATATCCAAGAAATTAATTCTAGGCATGCTTTATGAATTATTTGTGATATGAGTTTCAAGCTAAAGCCGAACTTGAAGCATATATATTTGGTTTTAAAAATAGGCTGCAGGAGAACAAGTTGGATGTCAGTCTTCCACTGGTGTCTGGGCCCCTAGCTTCTGCTTCATGAAGATGCTGTATAGTCACTTGCCTGAGTTAAGAGACTCCTGGGGAGGCAAGTGGATTTTCAAGACACTAACCTTGTCAATAGGTTGAATCCATTGATGAATTCTGAGCTGAATGGGCCATTAAGGAGGTGGAGCCTAGTTGGAGGTGGTGGCCATGACGGCAGGACCTTGGCGACTGTATTGGGCCCCTGGCCCTTTCTTCTTGGCCTCTTCCCAGCCTGCTCTGCTTCGCAGTCACCATCAGTTCAGCTGCTTTCCTCTACTACCTCTTTCTACTAGGATCTCTTGGCCTTGGAGCCAGCCAAGTCTAGTGAACCTCCAAAACTGTGAACCTAGTGTAACCCTTCTCCCTTAAGTCACAGGTGTTAGACGTTTTGTCCCAAAGCTGACCAGTAAAATGAAATTGGGTTGTGGTTTGCAAATTTTATTTAATAGTGCATATATGTTGTAGCTTTTTCTTTAATCCATGATTGAGATTATCATATAAGTTATGACATCTATTCCCTCTTCTTTTTGAACCAAAGAGAGAACAAATTGATCAGAATGGGACATTAACACCTATGTGCACATGTAAGGGCCTAGAAGCTAGTGGCAAGAACATGACCTTATGGAAATGCTTAGTACTAGTCCCTAGGGGTGTAATTATAGATCAGCTGGAGCTGCTTAATAACTGGCAACAGCACATGATTTTATAATCACTTCATGGCAGCACGCTATCCTGATGCAGTTCTTGGTACCTAGAAGGTACATAGCAACCACTTGCTAGGTTGACTAGGAGCCTAAGAGAAAGGGCCATGGCTTAATGTACACAGAAGAAAAGGCGGGCCTAATTCCTCCAGATGTGAATTAAGTCTCAGTCCTCTGCCTTCCAAACTCTTTAGAGTTTAAAGTCAGTTTTCTTAAGATCAGTCATTGAAGAGAAAGTGTGGATTGGGGAGGAAGATCGAGGAAGTCGTTAGACAGCCACTAGCAGGAGTTCACTGAGCACTTCCTAGAGACCAAACACTCTGACGATGTCTTACCAGCGTGGCAAGGGAATAAAAGGAAGCCCTGGAGGCATGAGCTTCTCGCTGACTCTGCTCTCTAATTATGGAATTATTTTCTCATCGTTTGGATTCATAGTATCCAAACATAGCATCCAAACATCATCTCACAATGAAACCATAGGGAAGATTTCATTACAGTGATACAATGAGAGCCTGCATCCCATCAGAGCCAGCACTTTACAGAGAAGAGAAAATTGGCTCAATTTTTAGCATAGTCTTGGGCATTGATCATAATCATCTTGAAAGTGATTTAATCTAGCCAGGTCGCCTTTCTCCTCTGAGGCAAGAATAAGCAGGATGGTCAGGGTTGAGCAGCAAAGAAAGATGCTCATGCACTTATTCCTTCAATAAATATTTACTGAGTCTCATTAAGGGTATGTATTGGGCTAAACATCAGGAGTACACAGCAGTGAATGAAATTGTAGCTCAGTGGCAGACAGCTTGGCTACTAGACACAAAGCTCTGGACTCTATCCTCAGGACCATAAGAAGTAAACAAAACTGTTGTCTCCTTACTCCCAGGGAACTCGCTGTGTAGGAGGGAACATGGGCATGAACGTAATATCAATAGAATGTGAAAATTTTAAAGTGGCAAAGTCTGGTAGCCGGGCGTGGTGGCGCACGCCTGTAATCCCAGCACTCGGGAGGCTGAGGCAGGAGGATTGGTGCGAGTTCGAGACCAGCCTGGGCTACAAAAGTGAGCTCAAGGTCAGCCTGAACTGCATAGCAAGACCCTGTCTCAAAAAGACAAATAAATAAATAAATAAATAAATAAATAAATAAATAAATAAATAATAAAAAAAATAAAAAAAAAATAAAGTGGCAAAGTCTGAAACATCAGCAACATATAAAGATAGGATTGAACCCAGCCTAGGGGAAGAAGAAGAAGAAGAGAGAGGCAAGAGGGCTACCGAAGCAAGGGCTTGAATGAAGGATGAGTGACAGGAAGCCAGGGTCAGGCCTGGAGCGCTCACTGGGACAACTCCAAGGACACGGCTGTAGACAGGAAGAGGTGAAGACAGGGGTGGAGTCTTGCTGTGAAATGGAATGTTGGTCTGGACATTCAGGTCATATTCCTAAGGGAAATAGGACAATCACCATTACTTTGAGTGGTATAAATAATTGAAGAGGCTGCCAAAAGCATGAGGACACAGACTGTACAAAATGTATCTCATGTGGTTTGGGACGTTCATCTTGCTGCTTTAGTCTACCCACTTGTACTTGGGCCCAGTGTACTGTGTGAATTAAATAAAATGTATGCAGATACCTAATGTTTAATGATGTAGTCATGTATATATAGGTGTAAGCCTGGTTATTATCGAATTGTATGGTAATTGAATTTAAGTTGCTGTAATCAATACTGGTATTTTACTGCTGGAGTTAAACCAATTTTCTTTTCTCATTCTCTTAGCTCCTAAATTCCTGTTATTATTGAAATGTCATCAACTTTTCCTTTCCTCATGCTCAAATGATTACAAACAAATTAGAAGACCAAAGTTCATGCTATCTCTTTTCCCAGGAGGTGGGCCTCCTGAGTCCTGCTCCTAGCTCCCGCTGAAGGTAACTAACATACGAACTAAGTCAAACAAGTGGAATGTTGTGTGGTTGGATAGCAATAGCTCAGTAAGGTGGCAAGCAGATGCTGAAACTGTAATTGCTTCAGAAGAGGAGCACTAGGAAACCATCACAGAATGAAAGGCTTTAAGAAAAGGCTGGAGACCATCCTCATGCATAAAAGCAGGAGGATTTATATGGTCATTAAGCAGCCCTGGGTTATAGTTATTTCCTGCAGGGCTGTCCTTTTCTTTTTTGGACATACTTTTACACTAAAGTAGAGTTGCACCTATAGTAATGTACAGTTGCCAATTATTATTATTATTATTATTATTATTATTATTATTATTATTATTAGTAGTAGTAGTATTTGTATTTTATGGAAAGGTCTACTGGGAGTTCAGGGCCTCACTACTAGATCAGACTCATAATGATCTACCTGTTTACAGCCTCTCAAGAGCTGGGATTACAGGTGCACACCAATAGCCAGTCTCAGTTTCTGGCTCAGTGAGCCCCGGGGTGGGGCCGGTATGGCAGACTCAGGGACTGAAAACCTGGCCCCTGCACCTGCTTTCAGGAGCTTTAATCTGCTGAGCTATTTGGCCAGCCCTACTGTTAGCAATCATGAATAGAGCTATATCCATAGGAATATGGTTAATAAGTCTGGATTATAAGCAAGGATTGATACAGTTTTGTAACTTGCCTATGGACTGACACAAACTTGTTCAGGCTGATGGAAGCAGCCAGGTGATTAGCTGCAGAGCGGAGATGAGTGAGCACCAGAGGGGACAGCAGAAGCACAGGACACAGGCCCAAGCTGGGAAAAGCTTACTGCCACCATTCCCAGTTATGGGGGTCACCACTACCCAGTGAAGGTGGTGGGTGGAGTGGATGGTATGTCTGTTTGGTGGCAGAGTGACATCATAGTTGTGCCTGGACATGATTGCCATGTGTTTCTTTGTGTGTGGCTGGGTGGGGTTCCCATTCTTCTTCATCCTTTTGGCTTCTTTGCATCCTGTGGTGATCTGAAGTTATATTGGGAATAGCAATAGACAACAAATAATGGCTACAGGAAAAAGCTCTTCTTGTCCTTTTCATCATTTCTGATCAAAGCATGGACCACAGATTAGTACCATGGGCATGATTCAGAAGCATATTGGGAACACAAACTTTAGGACCCCACCCCAGACTGAATCAAAGTCTACACTTGAACCATACCAACACGTGATTCTTGTGCTGTGCACAAACTCTTAAACAATCAGGAGCACTCGTGTGACTCTTAGGGGCCAATGCCTTGACGTAGCACGTGGCCAGGAGTGAAGGCTCATCACCTTGATGATGCCAGGGTACCTGTGGGATGGAGAGGCAGGCTGTGAGCAGAGCAATATGGCAGAAGGAAATGGGGGGACAGGTGTGGGGGGAGGCTGGGAGCTGACCGCGCTCTGTGCTCCAAGGATATGTGGTCAGTCTTTGCAAAAACGGAAACAATTTTGTTCAAAAATGATCATTTGACCAAACTAGTGCATAGTTTTCTTTCTTTCCATGCTACCTGCTGCTGTCGGGCTCAAACCCGTGGTAGTGCTTTCCTAGAACCACTCCCTCTTGGAACAGTTTCATGGAAACCATTCCCAAAAGACTCCCATGGCTTATTGGTGGGGCCTCATGGCCTTGTCAGAGTGGAGCCACTTTTTCTAGGGAGAGCCACCTGCACTGGCAGTTCTATTTCTGCTTTTGGGGTCCACTGGACCCACAGCCCTCGTAGCTTCAGTTGACTAGACCCCGCCACCATCACCGGAGAACTGGAACTTCCAACACACAGCCATAGCCACGTAATGTCTTCCTTGAGACCTGTGTTCTGATTTATAATAAAGAATAGTAACTTCAACCTTGCAGGATGAGCATGGAGATAACTGCAGGAGCCAGCTCGGAGAGGACACACTGTCTAGATAGCATAGCCGTGCTTTCATCCAAATATATGTGCATGAAACTATAGCTCTAGGGAGCTACCTACCACCTGTTTTATTCTCAGCCTGTGGATGTCAGGTGACTGGAGGGCAGGTTGTGATGGCAATATGACTGTGACTTCTGCCACCCCACTGAACACTGGGGCCAATGGGAATAATCCAGCTGACTTGACTCTATCAGACCATTGCTATCTGTGAAGAGAAAGTGGAAATGGAGTGGTTTCTCAGACTGTCCCCACTGACCTAGCTGGCTTGGTTGGCATTTTGCACATGGAACCACATACATAGGCAATCATCACCCTCACAAAAACCACACATATGCATATATATGTGTATATATATATATATATATATATATATATATATATATTACATCACATGTATCCCTCTCACACACAGGTACATGTACATATGAACATATATACACTGTACTCATATGCAGCCATATATTATTTCACTGTCACTCACACACACACACACACACACACACACACACACATACACACACACAAACTGTGACTTTCTTTGACACAGTTGATTTCCCTTTTATTATTACCAGTCAACCATAGAAGTTTGAAAGTAATCTTTCAGAAAACTCATAAATAACAGTAATAGAGCTTTCTCCTGGTATCAACTCCCAATTTCCAAATTACACATCAGCACTTTAAAGAAGAAGGACTCAAACTCTTGATCAAATATAAAGCAAATATGTTTACCTAAGGAGCCTGGCTCCAAGCTAAAAAGAGACCCAGATATATTGAGAACAATATACCATGGTGCTTAGACGGCTTCCCCTCGCACATTTCCAGGGCTGTCTCCCCACTGCTTCACCTTCTCACACTGCCTTCTATTCCGCCCACGCCTGGACAGAGGCAACACAGTCACCCACCTACAGACAGTCTGTCCCAGGGTCCTTGCGTGTCCACAGAGGAGGAGCAGGAAAATGCTAGGAACCACACACAGTATTTCACTAAGGGTGCCACTGGTACAATGTGAAGCCATGACTGGAGACCCAGATGTGCTGTGCAACAGCTGGAACTCTTAGAGAATGTGCTTAATCTCTCTGAGCTTTAGTTGCTAATCTAGCAAAAGGGATAAGAATATCTACCTGACAGAACTTGGGAGAGAAAATGAGTTAGTTCCTAAAGGACATGAAGTTCTTAGATATTGGCTGGACAATATATGATTTCTATATGCATACATGTGCATGCACATGTATATGTGTGCATATACATGAAAATTAGTATTCAATATGCTACATATTAGTATTTAATATAATTATGTAAATATATTAATTATAAAATGCATTAATTTCATGATATTATATGGTATATAGAGCTCTCCGATCCAGCATTATTTTAGCCTGCTTTCTGTTGCCATAGCTGAATGCTGAACACTGAGTAATTTATGAGGAGTGGGGATTGAGCTCATGGTTCGGGAGGCTGGGGAAGTTTAAAGACATGGCGCTGGAATCCCCTTGGCATCTGGTGAGGCCATTCTTGCTGCACTGTACTGTGTCAGGGCACACCAGATGGTGGGAGAGTTGGGACAAATATTACAAAAAGAACTCAGTTTCATATCAAGGCCAGAATCTTTAGGACCTGGCAGCCTGCACAAGGTCCCGCTTCTCATTTTCAAATTCAAACCATAGTAACGAATATAGTACTTGATAGTGCATGTTTTACTGTTTATTATAACTTACTATTATATCACTTATAACTCTGTGCATGCATATCTATATATCTATATATATTCATTATAGCTCATATGTAATGTTTATGTACTATGTCTGGTTTCTCTTAGGATCTAAGCCCATAGCTCCATAATTACTCATTTTGTAAGTTGCAAAATAAAGAGCAGCATTTTATTTCAGTACAATCTTTTCTTTCCTTGAGTAGACACTACACAGCTCTCAAGTGGGTAACTTTGGGATACAATACTAGAACCATTCAATTTTTAAGTATAACAAAACCATCCTTTTCTTAAAAGACAACTAGAACTGATATAACAAGAAAATGTTACAACTAAAAATATTCCTGCTTCTAAAGTTCTTCCAGTCAGACCAGCTAACAGATTTAATCCAAATAAATTTAAAATTGTAAAAACTTCAGCACACAACTTGTTTTGGTCTTTGACAATTCAATTCTTACTTGAACTTCATTTAATTGCAAGTAATTTCTTCTCCAAAGTTTGTGCGAACGCAAATATCTATGTTCTCTTCCATCTTCATATTCTATGGAAATAAAATCAGTGTGATACAAAGCTCCACCTTTTCACCAGCTCTGGCCTTCTTTCATAGTCTGACAGAGAAGGCTTTTGCCTCCTCCCTTGGTTCTAAAGCTAGTGAGCACCAATCGCCAAGAGTCCATTACAAATCTTTATTAGCATTTTAAGAAAAAAAAAAAAAGTCACCCCAGAAGAGGTGAGTTATTTGGTAACAAATGGAAGCACACAGTGCTGCTCAGCTGCCTGGATCGGATCTGCCCCACCTACTCTGCCCCAACGGGGTCCTTATAACCTCCTCAGAGCAGCAGCTCCCAGCCAGCTGCCGCCTGAGCCTCTGTCCTGACCTCCTAGCACACGTATTGGAAAGCCACAGGGCTGGACTTGCAGTCAATACACTGGCACTTAAATGAAGTTGAAATCCCAGGTCTAAAAAATAAAATCTGAGTGAATATTCAGACAAAGGACTTCTATTCTAGAATATATGAAGAACTTCAAAAACAAAACAAAAAAAAGCCTAGGGCCTCCAAATTCAAAGACTCACTCCAAAAGTGGGCATCTGAGATGAACACACACTTTTCAGAGGAAGAAATACAAGTGGCAAATAAATATATGAAAAACTGTTGAACAGCACTAGTCATTTGAGAAATGCAAATTAAACCACACTGAGATTCTATCCCATAAAGAAGGGCTGTCATCATGAAATCAACCAATAACAAATGCTGGTGAGGCTGTGGGGAAAAAGAAGCCCTTCTCACTGGTGGTGGGAGTGTGGACTTGTGCAACCTTTATGGAAATCAGTGTGGAGACTCCTCAAAAAAAATAAAAGATACATCAGCCTCATTCCCGTGGCAGGAGGCCTATGGTAGCACACAACAGTGCTGATGTGCATATCACTGAGTGCTCACCAAGGCTTGCCATCACCACCTTACTCCACCTCTCACTGCTAAGTCCAGAACTGTATCTCGATTAATATTTTAACTTCAATTGAATTAGTGATTTTGTTCTTGACCCCGTACTCAGAGACCTGAATAATGGAAGGTTAATTTAGCAGAGAATATAGCCTTTTGCCGTTGTCATAACTAATGTATTAGCAGTCTTGGGGGGAGGAAACATTAAAAGCTGAAAGAATATCTGAACTATGTTTAGGAACTTTGAGAAGGCTAGAGTTAAAAATTTGGGAGAGTGGGATGGGTCCTATTAAATATATCTGATGTTTTCTAGTGGGGAGAGGGATACATAGATAGCTGAAAAAGTGAGTCAGAGAACAAGGCCTCCTGGGTCCTTTCCACTGTCCAGGGCCTCAGATTTCACTGCTCTGAGCACCTACTGCTTCTGGTCTTCACCAGGCTCTCTTCCTAATTGGTGGATCCTCACCGCCATACACCATCTGGCGCAAAGCCGTCTCTTCTGTGTCAGCATTTTGCTATCTTCTTTACAATTTTTCAGCATATGGATTTTCAATGTTAGTGAAGGTGCTTTGATAATCACCTTAACAATTTTAAGTATACAAAATATTCTTGAAATAATAAAGGGACATCGCCTATTCAAATGTCTGGGGAGCAATAACGATGTTGCTGGCTTTGTAGTCTTGTTTTTGCACTGCAAAGCTGAATGCACGGTAGGTGGACGATAGGAGATGGATTACTACGGGGGCTTCAGTGGTCATCTCGGCCTTCCTATCTCACTGGTGACAAATGAAGGCCAGGAAAGGGCTCACAATTGCCAGGGCTATGACTTTGTCTCCAGTCTAAGTGACAATTCAAAAATTTTCATGTACTATAATTATATAAAATAATAATTGGTGATTTCAACATTACTATAACACATTTTAAAACATTTGCTATAGTTAATCATTAAGTGACATGATTTGACTTGTATGCTTGACAGGGATAAAAGCTGAAAGTTGTCACATGACACAGAGCTTTCTTCCTCTGCCCTGGGATCAGGCTTGATTTGTCCTGATTTGTCCACTGCCCTGGGATCAGGCTTGATTTGTCCTGATTTGTCCACTTCTGATGTTCCAAGCAATAGGAAACATTTTGTGCTTGGAATAATAGAGCATCTAATTTGTTTTATGCCAATTATTTATGTAAGTAGCTTACCAGAAACCTTTTTGAAATTGAGATATCATCCATGTAAATAAGCTGTTCTCCCAAAGAATAAATATTTGGAGACTAGAGATTGCGGGTTTTGTACTTGTCACTGTAGTGTGGTTATCAGGACTTCTAGGAGAATGAAACGGAGCTCGCTTCCTAAAACTGACGATAAATTTTCCCTGATTCTTTTAAGAAAGTTATGAAGTCCTTTAAAAGCTTTGGAGAGTGCCTTCACTCACTCCTGTGAGGAAATTAGGCAATTCATGGAGGGCCAAGCGGCAGATGGGGTCTTCTGGGTTTGGGATAGGAACAGAGAAGAAGGTGGAACCTGAACGAAGTTAGCGTGTAGAGTCACAGCCCGATCCCCTTCAGTAGCGAGAGGGAGGCAGTCAGAGGTTCTCAGGAAGGAAGGCCCACCTTCAAGTCTGAGCTCAGTTTTGGTCCCAGTTCTCTGCTAGGCAGAGCAAACCCTCCTGGACCAGCGCCCACCCCCCTTACACAGTGAGATGAGCTGAGCTGTCACATGCCCCGCCCGTTTGTCAGAACTCTGCCTCCTGGTTGGCTGCTTTTTTTCAAGAATGGGGCTATGAGTCTGAAGGTGACTGGGAAACTGCAAACCAGAGCTAAGCCATGGATTCTACCTTCATATTTAAAAAAGTAAAATAGGGGCTCCGAAGAGTCAGTATTTGGTGAAGAATTTAAGTGTAGATTCCAATGAAACTATATTGGAGAAGTCTGCCTAGTTTTATGGACCCCTTTTATGAAATAGGGACCTGTGGTACATTTTCAAAAGTTCTACGGAGTTGTATGGAAACTAAGGCTGTCTCTTTCTCTCTCTTTCCCTCCTTCCCTCCCTCTTTCTCTTTCCCCTCCCAGGTCTTGCTAAGTTTCCTGGCTGAGACACAAGTTTGAGGTCCTCTGGCCTCATCCTCCCAAGAATGGTGGGGTTCCATGTGTGTACCCCCACCTCTGGCTTCCTTCTTATTTTTAATAGTTCTATGGCTGTCCATCAGCTGGGATTTCAACAGCAGCACGTGTCAAGGGACATGGCCACAATGACTCTTGGAGTTTGTCTTTTGCTTTCAAAGCAGGAAGAGATGTTAGAGCTTTCTGATTTAACCACTTTGACTTTAAAATGAAGGAACAAGAGCCTTCCAATTGGCAGCTTCTCCAAAGCCAGTCTCAGGGCTCCTCATCCAGAGTTCTTTTCACATACATCGTTGTTTCACTAACCTCTAACTCCAGAATACTGAGAATATTTCGTGGTGTAAGCAGCTGGGCAGGGGCTGTCCTCTCACTACTCCACGTCCTTTTTTGTTCCCATGATAACAGTCCCCACATTGGAGAGCTCGAGGAATTTGTCCCTGGAACACAGCAGCCTAAGGACCTAGAGCTGGTTTCACAATATTTTCTGTAGAAATTCCAGAGCCCTGGGTACCAGGAAAGGGGGTGAAATAGAAAGGGACCGAGCCGGGCGTGGTGGCTCATGCCTGTAATCCCAGCACTCGGGAGGCTGAGGCAGGAGGATTGGTGCAAGTTCAAGACCAGCCTGGGCTACAAAGTGAGCTCAGGACCAGCCTCAACTGCATAGCGAGACCCTGTCTCAAAAAAAAAAAGAAAGGGACCGAGAGACTCTGTTTCTAAATCTCAGTTCTGTTCTGAGGCCTCGGGTAGACTGGAGGATGCCAGTTCTCTCCAAATTGGCCCGTAAAGTCAAAGCAACTTTAATGAAATTCATAACTGTATGCATTACTCTATATTTGGTTTTGTGTTTTTTTCTTTTAAGAATTCTAACACACTAATAATTATATGCATATGTGGAAGGTCGCAAGACATCAAGGAAGAAGTGTGAGTTTAAACTTGCTGCAAATTGAAGATGATGTAGAATTCTTCTGTGATAGACAAACCAGTGAGAGCCCTGAAAACTTGCAAGTACATGATTACTGGATATTTTTTTGGAAGGGTCTACAGGGTAGTCAGGGTCTCACTACTAGACTGGACTTGTAGTGATCCACCTGTTTACAGCCGCCCAAGAGCTGAGATTATAGGTGCACACCACCATAACTAGTTTCAATTGCTGTCTCTGTGCACCCTGGGGGCAGGGTGGGCATGGCAGGCCCCCAGCCCCTGCACCTGCTTGCAGGCACTTTAATTTTCTGAGCTATTTGGCTAGCCCTTCACTGGATTTTTGACAAGGCTAGTACTGCAAGAGAGCAGAGAAATGACCTTTCCCAATAAATAATTCTGGTCAATTGATGTCCACATAGGAAAAAAAAAAAAAAAAAAAAAAAAAAAGAAGAAGAAATGTGATCTTTCTCTCATGTCACAGCCCATTCTTGGAAGATTATTTAACCAAAGTATTAAATATAGTTTATTCAAAGACACTGATTTTGTTAAAAAAAGTTTTATAGTTTATTAGAATGTGAAAAATGTTACCCAGAAAGTAGAGCAGGGTATGAGGACTTAGATTTCTTAGGGGAAGAGCAAGTTCAGTGGCTGGACATCATGGGAAATGGGTACTGCCCCTTTATCTGATCTTATCTTATCTTATCTTATCTTATCTTATCTTATCTTATCTTATCTTGAGTGTTGGACTTTTTCCTTATTCTATTTTATTCTTTTAATGATCAGAACACATTTATTGAGGGAAAGAAAACTCCTGTCTGAGAGACAGGACTGGGAGTCCCAAGTAGGTACTCCCTTTCTTATTTTAAAGAGACTACAAATTAAAAAAAACATTAAAAATGATGCAGAACTTCAAAACAACATGATAGGAAATCAATAATGGTTGTCATACTGCACGCTGTTATCTTCAAAGTAGTTGTTCAGATTACCAAATACAGACGTGTGAAATTGATCAAAAATTAAGCATTACGATTCCTTTTAATGAACCAATAGAAATTAGTAGTGCAATTATATTGGCTACTGATATACACATATTCTCTGCCTTCTTTCTTTTCTGCTTTCCCTTATCCCAGTTGTTCTTTCATTTTGAGCAGTTTCCTTTCACGGTACCTGTTGTACCTTTCAGATTTTATTTACTCTTTCAGGTTTTTACACTGGGGAGACAATGAGAGACTCAGCTATAAAGAAAAATAAACTTGAGATTTTCATAGGTAAATGGATGCAAGTAGAGACCATACTCCTACGAGAAACAAATTGAACCCACATATGTAAACGAAGTTACTAATTTAAACTGAACTCTTTTACTAATTGAACAGGAGGCAAATAAAATCAATCCAAAATGGAATTACTCTTCCTAAAGTTCCATGTCACCAAACCCAACTATTTATCTCATCCATTAGCAAATGTGTGTGTGTGTGGTAGGGAGAGACAGAGAGAGAGCGGGGGAAGAAAGAAAGAGAGAAGGGGCAGAAGGGAGGAGAGAGTAGAGAGAGAGAGCAAGAAGAGAGGAGAGAGTGAGAGAGGAGACAGACAGACAGAGACAAAGAGAGACAGAGAGACAGAGAGACAGAGAGACAGGGAGAAAGAATAACCAGCCTGGGGGAGCTCATTCTGCTTTCATCTGGACACAGAATATAACCTGAAGAAACAGGCCAGGCTAATCAACCCAATTTTTGTTCGCCATTTCTGCTTTCTCCATCTTTTTTCAAAATATGAAGTCTACTTCTACTGCTGAAGCCACTTGACAGTCTTATCTAAATTTTTAAAAGCTATGCTGCCTCAATTCACAACTTGAAAAAAAAAAAGCTCCTTAGATCATTAACTGGATGTGTTGCAGTTTTGTCTTTTCACAAAAGCTAAAGTAAAACAAGGTTTTAGAAGTTGACATATTATATGTAGAAGTATTTTTTAAAACAAAATACAAATAGCACAGCTTCAAGAGAAAGAAGGGCACATTGGGCTATGCTTCAACAGGGACTGTGCTTATCCAAAGAGTCACCTGAGCGTGAACAGGAAAATGGCAGACAAGAAGGATCATAGGCTACATTGAAAATAGATGCAGGCTGTGCTCAGCTCAACAAGCAACAAGTCCACTGCCCCAGAGATACAGCCGGAATGTTCTCCTCTGGGTCCATATCTTCTTGAAATCAAATTCTCTACTCACGGGCCCAGAAGGATGGCTCAGTGGTCTAAAGCACCTGCTTAGGAAAGCTTAGGCAGCTGCAGGGACCGCAGTTCGATCCCCGGCACCACATGCTGCGCCAGCCCCGCCCTCGGGACGGGCTGAGCCAGCCATAAAAATGAGTGAATAAACAAGCGAATGTTCTGAAACAAGAAAAAAAAAATATATAATAAAAATTCTTTTTTTAAAAAAATTCTCTACTCACAGTTTGTGTTTCCTACCCCAGAATACTGTCTACTCCTGAGTCCAAACAGTACATTTGAAATAAGGAATTTCAATAGCAAAGAGATGGTAAAGATCAAGATGTGAAATCTGAGTTACTTCAATTCTACTGATAAAGAGAGAAAGTAAGCTGTTTGGCTTTAGCTCAAGAAAGCTGTGAAAGCTCTGTTCTACTCCTTTAATCACTCCTCTGGGCCACAGAAACTCAGGCCAGTACTGTGTTGTATGCTGCTGTGGGCACATGGAGTTCTTCTTGGTAGACCTCATCAGCATGGCAGTGAAAAACACCATCTCCTCTGGCAAAAGTGCTTTTAGGTAAAGCATCGACCATGGAGCAACCCTTTAGGCAGAGCCCTACCACCACCACCACCTTCTCCCCAGAATTCTTCCAGGCAGGTCCTTGTTTTCTAGGATTCTGAGTCCTCAACCTGCTCATCCTAGGATGCATTCATTTGTTCTTTTCCCCCATGGCCTTCAACAGATGCGGGCTTCTCGTGGCCTACCCATGCTCTCCCCATGCGACCTCTTCCATTCCACAGTTGTGCGTGGGAGTCCTCGTTACTTTAGGTGAAGATGTCAATACCCACCAAAAAGAAGTGCAGAAATTGTGCTCCTGTTCTAGGACCATAAGAGTAGAAGTGCTTTGGATTTCTAGATCCAAGCATCAGATAGAGATGGCATACTGGATAGACGTGTTCTGACCTAATGGATTAGACACTCGGATCTCAATTAGAAGTTCCTGAAAACTATTAGTTCGTGAAATAAAACAAAGCAAAAATTTCATTAGCAGAATTCACACTACCGGATCATTTTAGAGATTGATGCTCATTTCCAGTGGTTGAGTGTATGAATAAGTATTATTTAGTGTTCATTAAGTATATGGTCTACTATTATTATTTATGTTTAAGAAGAGGCAGCATAGGCAATTACTTCATCTAAAAATGTGCATGCTATAATAAAAGCCCATATAAATCATCTTAAATACCTCCTGTGCATTTTTAGTTTGTTTTATTGGAAATCCGTACATTTCCGTATAAATAAAAAATGGTACCCTTGCCTTATTTTTCTTTATCAAAATGTGCTTTCTTTCTCTGGATAGAATGACTTACTTCAGAACAAGTACTATAAAAACCCTAAAATGGTTAATGTTGATGTTTTTGTAAATGATAAATGACAACAGTGTTCTAGACAAGTGAGACATGTTATTTCGGGTTTTGTTTTAGTCTAGTTTTCAGTTGACACAAACTCTTATGGTTAAATATGAAAAGATATTTCTCCTTGAAAAGCTATAGATTTTAGTTAGGTTTTTTTTTTTTTTTAAAGCATACGTGTGCATGAACCTCACAGCAATAATAATGAATAATAAAGGTCATTTCCCAAGGATTTGACATAGCAGGGTCGTTTTTAATCTCTATTATTTTTTTCTGTCATTTCTTTATAAAATTTAACACATTGCCTTCTTATGTTATTATGTGTGACTTTTTTCCTCCTCAAGATTTCTGAGTTATGAAATGAAATTGTGTTGAATGTTCTTTTACTCCTAAATTTTAAGTGGGGAGCTATAACATCATGTCCGTCTTACATGCTGACCACCTCAGACTTTGTTTCTGTGGGAGAAGAAGCTGTCCTCAGTACTTTAGTGAGTCTATTTATTTTGTATATCATAATTTTCACCAATAAGCAATTTCACCATTTCTCCTGTCTATTTCATTATAATTAAGACTAGAATTTGGAACTGAATATGTATCTGACATTCAGGTATTTTCCTCTTAAATCCAGTGAGTGATGCCTACAGAGTGCATAGGGGTGCTATAGGCACCAGTTCATCTATTCTACACCTCTTTGTTATAGGCCATCATTTGGTGAGGTAAATGGTAGAGTGTGAAGAAGGCAAATGTGGCTCCTGCCCTCAGTGGAGACTGGAGCTCCTGCCCACACAGAGAGGTATATCAAGCTCAAGTGTTACAGAGGAGGAAGGGGAAAGTTCTACTAGAAAACCAGGAAAGCTACTTGAGCCAGGTTTGAGTGTTCAAAGACTACATCATGGAAAAATGAAAGAATGGCACTTAACCCAAGGCCTAAGCAACGAGTAGAAATTAAGTAGAGAGAAAGAGATAGAGAGAGAAAAAAAGGAAGAACAAAAGAAAGAAGAAAGGGAGAGGAGGAAGGAGGTAGGTAGGGAAGGGAACAAGGGAGTCGGTCAGTTCAAGGAGAGAATACCAGGTTCTTCGCCTGGAGTGTCTATGTCAAGGGACATGTGGGACAGGGACAGTGCACCAGGGTAAAGTTGGAGACCTATGTTGCAGTTAAGGTCCAGATTCTGCAGGCAATACTTTGTGGGACTTTGGTAAAATGAAATGAAAAACTTGGAGTTTGATTATCCATGAGCTAGAAATGACTGGAATGTTCTAGTAGGTGCTCCCAAACTCTCTCTGGTAATAGAAGTGGTTTCAGAGCAACACAAGCTTGAGGATGAATCTCCAGATATACTGAGGCTTTCACAAGAAAGTTGTTTGATAAGCGTAGCTGTGGCAGCATCAGGTGGCATGCCTGAGCTCATGAACAGCACCAAGAAGGAACAGGGGTATGGCCAACATGACTAGAGTTTCTCTATTTTGCTAGCCTGGAGGAGCACATACGTGTTAAGAGTGAATTTGGAGGACGGAAACCAATGATTGGACTGTTTTCCTACTGGAAAAGGCAGCGTACTGAGTGGCTTGTTCTTGAAACATCACTAGTAGTTGCTGAAAAATAGTACTGGCTTGCTGAGTATGGAAAATTTTATGTCTAAGACTCCCCCCCCCATCTTTCTGCGAATGAATGGCTAAATGACAATCAAATGAAATGGCCTGGAGATGCACGTGAGCCTATTTGCCACTCGTGATGATCTGTTTTGAGGCGCACTGCTGTAAACTATAAAACCCACTCTAAATATTTAACATATAGAATCAGGATAAAATGTAACGAATACCTGAGTGTTTTAATGCTTGGACATCTCTTATTTCTTAGCTTCAAGGAAATACTTCTTGGAGACGAATGTATTTCATCAAATTACTTGCTCAGTATCCTGCATCTCTGCTGCCTGTTTTACTTGCTTGAAGGAGAAAATCAAGGAGGTTTTCCTGCCCAGGAAAGAAGCATGATGTAATTTTTTTACACTGTTCTCCAACAGAAGGGAAGCCAAATGTAGGCCAGGATATGTGGCCTGCCTGCATGTGCTAATAACGCAGGGTGGTTTTGATAAATGAAGAAAGGAAAATAGTTTGACCATAGTTACTGATGAAGGCTAATGACACCAGTAATGGCAAAGTACCAGATCCCAAGCCCTGGAATCTGGGTTCTGTTCACACTGCTCACGTTTTTGACAGAACATGGCCCATGTGGTGATTACCTGACTAGCATGGCCATTGGAAATGAAGAGCTGAGATGAGCGATATTTTAAAAGTTCATAGCCCTTTGCAAAATTCTTACTAATGTTCATAGTCAGTGATCTTGAATTAGATTTTTAAAGACATATTTCTCCAAATCCCCCTGTTCTGGTGCTTTAGGAAGCTGTGGCAGACATTTCTTCCTGTGGTTGACATTTTCATCAGTGGAGAAAGCCCGGGGACTTTAGTAATAGCTGATCACAGGCATTCTGGAGACCCAGCATGGGCTTCGCCCCTCAGTCTTGCTCTGATTAGGTGATCACAGGCCTCTCTCTTGACATATCTGCAAGGGGCTAGGGATACTTGGCAACAAATCCATCAGTCACACAGAGCACAAGTGGGCCAGGTCAGAGAGAAACTGCACCTTTATTTCACAGGACTTGTTGGGAAATTGTTTTGTGGCTTGAGAAAGAGGACAGGAAATTTTGTACATGTGTAACACAAATGAAAATGTCCATATTGTATTCTAGATCAAAGGACCTGATGTTTGAATTATTTGATAGTAACTAAAAATGAAGGTATCAGGGCCGGTGAGATAGCTCAGTGGACTAAGCACCTGCTTAGACAAGCACACAGACCAGAATTCGATCTCCAGCACCACATGCCATTGGTGCACTGAGCCTGCCACCGAGACCGGGAGTGGTGGTGCATGCCTGTAATACCAGCACCGGGGAGGCTGAAAACAGGAGGATCACTATGAGTCTCAGCTGCTTAGTGAGACCAAATACAATTTTCTAAAAGAATGTAGGTTTCAGAAATAATAAGAAAAGTTATAAACAATAAATTCTGGAACTAAATAGTATTCTAATGTGATAGAATAACTTGTTTTTTAAAGGAATTCTATGAGGGAAGTTTTGCTTGTTTGTTGCAGCCCTGGGGATGGTTCCCAGAGGTACTCTACAACCAAACCACACCTCAGCACTTGTTATTTTTTTTTGAGACAGGGTCTCAAAGTAAGTTTCCCAGACTAGCCTCAAACTTACAATCTTCCCATATCAGACCGCAGAGTGGCTTCGATTGTAGAGGTGCACCACCGTACCCAGCCTGTAATGAATATTTTTCATGATACACAAAATTATCTCGTAAGTCTCTTTGCACTTTAAATTCTTTAATGGTGTGGAATTTTCTGGAAGTTGTGAATGCTTTTGGGTGAAAGACACTGGTTTTGGTTGTGATGCTGTCCTCCCTAAATTATATAAGTCATCAGGAGAGAAATGGATGAAAGCAAACCTGGGAAAATGCTTGCATGCATCATACTGCAGTAGCTCCTTGCATGGAAGAGACAGAAATTGAAAGCTGTCCAAGCTCTGGTGTCTGCAGCTGTGCTACAGGGTGTGGAAAGCAATAAGGTCCCTGCTCCATGGGGGTATGAAATGTTGATTCATTTCTTTGCCCTGTATCTTGTTCAATTTGTGATTTAAGGTGTGTGTAGACCAGGGCTTCAGATAAGTATATATAGCAATGTTTGTTTTTCCTGAGAGCTCTCCCAGGAAGTATGAGAATTCAGACAGTCAGGACACTTTTGGGTCTAAATCATGGGTTCTGTAATGAGATAAACCCTTGTAGAATTTCAAAACAGGAGCATGAATACACACTCAAATTCTGCACAGCTTGGGCTTTTTAAAGTAAACCAGTACTGACGCCTGGGCTAGTGTCACACATGCTCTGTGTGTAAGCCACTGGCCTCTTCTCCCTGTTACCAGCAAGAATCTGAGAGCCTTGAACATTACACTGCCTGCTCATACTCATACCAAGTCTGCACATTGGGATTTGAACTTCGAGGGCCCATTCCCAAAGTCAACTTTCCACACTTTTCTAGAGCTGCCCCGTGGTGATGACTGCTGCCCTTTGCTTGCCCATTTGTGATCCCTGCTGACTTTAGACAGTATTTTCAGTCTTCACACAGGTTTCCATCTATCTTGGCAATGAGTTGAATGGAGAAGAGCCCCCACTGATACCTGTCATTATTGTTTAGCTCCACTGTGCTAAAGGGCATTGGTTCCAAAGCTAAACTGTAAATTCCTTCCAATTCTTCCTGTGGGGAGAGGCTGGAGTGGGAGAAGGATCACACATACAAGCTGAAGCAAGGCTGGTCTAAGAACAAAGAGCACCCAAGGCAAGGCACATGAACAAGCTGCTGCAGTCCAAAGAACATCAGGTACTCAAGGCAATCCAAGCAGTGGGTTGCTAGGCAGGGAGCTGTCTGTCACATGACATCAACCTGACAAATACATAAATAAATGTGCTGCAGTGGTTGAGCAGCTCTTTTTCCTCCCTTCTGGTGAGAGGGCTCCATGTGACTACAGCACTCTGTGCCTCCTCTTCACTTCTTCACCGTCTTGCCCCACTTCATCGTCCTCACACTGGGAAGTTTGGAAGCATATGGGTGGCAGAAGGGTATCTGACCAAGGACTCAGGGCATGAGGAGATTCGTCATCTAGCAGGTGAGAAGACCACCTATAGTGCATGCACAAAAGGGAGAGAGGTATATTGATATCTGTATTATTGGACCTACTGATATCATCAATATTGAACCCAGAAATGTATTCATAGCCTGAATATTGATCCCATTAATATCATCAATGCTGAGCCCATATCAAGTGTAAAACATAAGGCAAACAGGTTTTCATGAACCCCAGATGTATATACAAATACTTGTGGTATTCTTGATTCTTGCATTTACTTTCTTTTTGTGGATTTGGACTAAACACTGTCTTAATGGTCATAAGTTTGTTGAGACACCACAGATGATCTGGCTTGGATCGCTGTTTAGACATCAAGTCCTGATCCATGTGAATGACATGCTAGAACTTTGTGCGACATCCTATTCCCAAACTGTGAGAAGTTCTGGTCATATATTTGCCATTCTAGTATTTATGTTATATACTATTCGTAGTAATTCTTTACTACCATGAAAGATTTTTCTTAGTTGATATTTTTGTATAGATTAGCCTACTCAAATATTATGCGAGTATTCTGAATTGATTACAGATTCATACATATGATACACAATATTCTGGCCTCTAGGTTGGACTCACAATTTGATTTGAATTTTGGAATATTGTTCTGAAATATTTAATTTTAAATTAATATTTAATTATTTTTTGAATATTATTTAATGTTAATTTTCATTTTATGATTCCTACTATATCTTTGACTTACAATCTACTTTTGCGACATGGTATGATGTTTTCTCCTAGTATTAGAAATTGAAAAGAAAAAAAATATATATATATGTATACACAAGAGAGTTAGTATAGATACACAGCTACTTTGTCTTAGTTCATTGAGAATAAAAGTTTGTACTAATATTCCTTAGACAAGATATCAGGCCTGCACCTTGTCCTCTGACTAACTACTATGAAGACAACAATAGGCATGGTGCCAATTATTGTAACTATGCTACTAATTTGTTTTGAAACTGTTTCATTGTTTATTTTATTTTTTTCCTCATTAGAGTGAATAAAAAACTAAATTAAATTAACAAAATCAATTCTTGAGCAGGAAAAAGATAGCAGAACAATAGCCACCCTGATACAGCTCAAGGAAGGAGCAGTGTTGGGCAAAAAAGATCCTCGCCACTAGAGGAGGGCTGTGCTGTAATTCCATCTCACAGTGCCATCAACCTTAGCTAAGCCACAGTGGCAGTTTCTGCCTTCTCAGTTCAGAGAAATTCTGTTGTGCCAAAGATTGGAACTTTCACCTCTCAGGGAGCTGAGCTATTTTTTTTTTCTCTCTTATATTAAAAGAATTCAGACAGGTAGGGGAGTCCATGGGAGATTTTCAACAAGTTATGCATCTTCATGAAGCTGTGCTCTTTAAGACCTTAAAAGAATTAAAGCAAGGTACTACTACCTAATGCACCACAGCCCCTTTACATTAGGTTTAGTAGAGCTCCTAGGACAACAGATTATGGCCTCAAATGTTTGGAAAGAAATAGCTAAAGAATGTTTAAGTCCAGGGCATTATTTGCTGTGGAAAGGAAAGGTTTTTGAATTGTAAGTGGATCAGGTAGCTTGCAACATAGCCATTACAAAGGACGTGTTAAACAGACAGGTGCCTTTGCTGCTACAGTGTACTTACTTTTGAATTGCAAGTACACGAATGAATTAAAATAGCTGCCACAAGGGCATGTAGGGAACTTACTTCAAAGGGTGAGAACTCTTGAGTTTATTTCTACTCGTTAGGGCCCTGATGAGCCTTTTCAGAATTTTGCAGCATGCTCATTGCGGTCTAGGACTAGGACTATAAGTGGCACAACAGCTAGCAAGTTAATCATTGAACAATTGGCCTTTGAAACGCAAATAAATGGGTAAGAGGCTTTAAAAGCCCACAAAAATAGGCTGCATTGTCTGAAATGACTCAGATGTGAGCAGACTTTGGCCCCACCTGTGTTTGAGGGGCTATTTTGGCAGCAGCTGTCACTCAGGTTATTCCTCCATAGCCTAGAGAAAAGGGACAGAATAGAGTTACATATTTTAGCTGTGGGGGAAAGGGGCATTTTGCTCAAAAGTTCCCTACTGCACCTGTATTGGCAGCAGGACTGTTATCTTTGTCTTCAACAAAACCCTCTACTCTCTGTCCAAAGTGCAGATGAGACTATCATTGGATTACTCCGTATAGACATGGGAGGCTGACGTCTTCCAAGAAACTTCCAGTGAGGCTTGCCCCAACCCAACCAAACAGTGGGAACATTACAGCAGGGAGGGTGATCCTGAGACAGCATGGCATAGCTTGGTGTGTTGGGTCCAACTTGGTGCTGTGGGCAGTGGTGCTTGGTGGTCATGGAGCCTGCAGTTTGGAGTTGATGTCTGTGCACCGCTGGGAGCTCTGATGGGAGGGCAGAGGGACAAAAGGCTGGCCAACCCTGCTTCCCACTTGTTGTGGTGGAAATTCAGCCAGGCTCTGTTAAACTTTTAAGTTGCTGGCCTATCCATGGACATCATAGCACTGGTGCTGCACTTGGCTTGGGGCTACAGGAGCCACAGAAGACTTCTGTGAAAAAGAAAGAAAGAAAGAGAGAAAGAAAGAAAGAAAGAAGAAAATATGGCTACCATGGCTACAAAGGCTGCATATTCCATGTCCCTTGTGAAGGGTGGACAAAGGAGATGGAATGACAAGCAGGAGCGTGGGTAACCTGAATACAGGACATCAGATTTTATTTTTCTGCAGTTAAGACTGACAATGCCCCATCCTATACAACAGCTGCCTTTCCAACGTTTTGCAAATCTTTTCATATTTCTCTTCCCATAGAAATTCCTTATGATCTTCAAGGTCAAGGAGTTATTGAATGGCTTCACCACATGTTAAAATATTCAATTACAAAAACAAAGGAAGAATCCCTCCCTATAAAATTCACACCTCATTCACTTAACATTGCTGTGAGAGTTTAAATCTTAGTAAGGATAAGACTACAGCAGCAGAAAGACAGTTCAATCAAGTCAAAGAAAAGAAGTTAGGAAGGATCCTTTGGAAAGAATCTCATACTGGACAACGGCAAGGTCCAGCCCAATACTCACTTGAGGTAGAGGGTGTATTTATGTTTTTCCAGAAAACGCTGGTCTATCTAGTGTGCTGTTCAGCTATATAATAGCCCTATACCCAGAGAAAGAGTTGATTTCAATTTTCAAGAGGTTGACGCTCAGTCCTATGGCAATGTTGCCTCGGAGACTTAACTGACCTTGACAGATAGTATAAGATTAATTGCAACTGATAAAGGTCTTATTTTAATTTGATCCTGAACATCTTGCAGAAAAGTGTAATTACAGGAAGTAGAAAGAATGCTATAATAATATGATAGCTATAAAAGAAGCTTAAATCACTAATACCTTCTGTCAATTTCCAGCTATGCTGATAATTGACTACTGTTATGGACTAATAGGCTGTTGTTATGGTTTATGTCTAGTTGTCCCCCCAAAGCCTCATGGAGCCACTGGGCGGGGACTTCTAGAGTTTGAGACTTGATCCATGATCCCTGGGATTATAGGTTTTAGTACTGATGGGATTATGGGTGTAGCCTAGGGTGGGAGCTAAGGCGGACAGCCTGAATGTAATATAAAGAGAGACAGAGAGACAGACTGGAGCT
>PVJA010015788.1:28427-44737 GCA_004027025.1 Myocastor coypus | reverse complement strand
CATCACCATCATCACCATCACCATCATCATCATCACCATCATCACCATCACCATCATCACCATCATCATCATCATTATCATGGCTGGCTCAGCCTACCCTGGGGGTGAGGCTGGTGCAGTATGTGGTGCCAGAGGATGGAACCACGGTCCCTGAGACTGCCTAAGCTTGCCTAAGCAGGCACTTTAGCCAGCCCCCCCTCTCATTTTTATAACATTTTTATTGTTTCCTATTTCTCTTGCTCTTTAATATTTGCACTTCTTTATGCCAGTCCCACTGTATATATCACAGGGACAGCGACATAGCTCAGCAGATTAAGCAGCTACTTAAGCAAGCGCAGGGACCAGGGCTCAATCCCTGGCATCACGTGCCACATTGACCCCACCCCCAGGAATGCTGAGCCTGCGACTGAGTCCAGGTGAGGTGGAGAACACCTGTAATCCCAGCACTGGGGAGGCTGAAAACAGGAGAAGCTCTGAGTCTAAGCTGTATAGTGAGACTCTACCAGATACATTAAAAAATAAAACAAACAACAAAAATAGCAACTTTTTGCCAGGGAGATAGCTCAGTGGAATAAGCATTTGCCTGGCAAGTGCAAGGTCCTGAATTTAATCCCTGGTACAAAAAAAAAAAAAAAAAAAAAAAAAAAGGCAACTGTTAAATACATACAGGAGAATTATTTTTTAATCCTGAAATAGTAAAATTTAAAGCTAGGTGCCAAATTTAGAAACTGTGAACAAAATAACAGACAGGAAATGGCAAATTTTTTATCCACACATATGCCAAGAACAGAGGTAAAACAGAATGGCTAGCCTGGACACCACAGAGGGCTGTGCTCTGCAGGAGTGTCCTTGTCATCAGCCCCTGTCACCACAGAAGGCACGCGTCCTTCCAGCTGACCCTCTTGGTGGTGTTGGGGGAGTCTCCCAGGCACTTTCCAAGTGTCAGCATAGGAGTGTCGGAGTCACCGCCCATGTCATGTAGGTGCCAAGTCCCGCTGAGGCACGCGAGCTGGGATGCCAGTGGCACCCGTGGTGCCGCACACAGTGAGTCTGCTGAGAGCCACAGAAGCGGTCTGGTGAGCACGCCGCGACACACTGCATATCTTACACTCTCATGAAGTTGGTCCTTCTTCTGATATTTTTCTGTTCTTCAAAAACTTGGCCGGTAGCATTAGCTTGCCAGGAAAAGGCTCCTGGCTAGCATTTTCACCTTGTGTCTGGTTGTTAGGAATACATTCCTTGTATAATCCAGGCAAGCTTGTGGTCACAGCCAGTCTTGTGGGTAAAGATTAATTTTACAAAAATGTTTCAAATCACTCAAACTTGAAAGAAAAAGACCATGTACAGAAAATAAGAGATAATCACTAGAATAGGTAGAGAAACAAAACAGACTATTTGTAAAGTGAAGCTTATGAAATTGGCCAAAACATTTGAGATTTTAACCTTTTTGTAAGCCACGAAATGCATTTCACACATTAAAATGATGTACTATCTTTTTAAAAACCCATCAGAAGTACAGAAAAGCGAAAGGTTGATAATATTAACCCTTGTTGAGGATTTGGGAAATCAAGCACTTTTCATATTGCTGGGAGCTATGCACCTATAGAAACGAAGGCATTTCCCAAGGTAAATCGGCAGTGTCTACCAAAACGTAACACACACACACTCTGCTTTCACAATTGACTTCCACAGCTCCATTATTCAGAAATATACCTATCAGCAAGCCTGGTGGCACATGCTCAAGTCCCAGCACTCCAGAGGTTGAGATAGGAGGATCACCCTGTGAGTTTGAAGCCAGCCTGGGCAACATAGCAAAACCTTGTCTAACTCCCTCCCCCAAAAGAAATATGTCTATGCATTAAGATATGTGCATTTAGGTCAATATCATGGCATTATCTGTAATGAAAAATTACTGAAAAGATCTAGGATACTTCTAAACTAATTAAATTAAACTAAAGATGTGTGGGCTGACCAAAGGGCTCAGGAGATTAAAGCACCTGCTTAGGCAGACACAGCGGCCAGGGTTGGATCCCTGGCATGCTGTGCTGGCCCCGCCTCTGGGCATGCTGAGCTGGTGATTGAGACTGGGTATGGTGGTGCATGCCTGTGATCCCAGCTTTTAGGAGGCTAAACACAGGAGGATCATTAGGAATCTGATGTATAGAGTGAGACCCTGTAGACCCTGTACTAAATAATAAAAAAAATGTGAACATGGTACATATTAATAGAATACCATGAAATGGCTCTATAATTTAAATCATGTGTGAAACTGTGACTGTTAGGAAATGTGCTTATATGGAGTGGCAGGAAGGTCCGTGCGACACAGTGAGTGTGCAGAGCAGCCTTGCACTCATCCACAGGAAGGTGTGCACCTGAGTCTGTGCGCGTGGCCAAATGCGAGGGAAGGAAGCTGGCAGGACGCAGGCCTAGCTGATGAGAGCAGGGAGCGGAGTGGCCGGCAAAGAAAACTTTTTTCTTATTCACCAAACATGGCATTTTCTTGCCTGGTGGCACTTCTCTCTGCAAGAAGGTGGACGTAGAGGCCAGCCAGATAGCTCAGTGGACTAAAGTGCCTGCTTAGGCAGAACACGGTGGCCAGAGTTTGACTCCCAGTGTGCCATGCTAGCCCCATGCCCAGGGTGTACTGAGATGGGACTGAGACGGCATGGTGGCTCGAGCCTGTAATCCCAGTGCTTTGGAGTCTGAAAACAGGAGAATCGCTATGAGTCTGACCTGTGCAGTGAGGCTGTGCAGACCCTGTAGGCCGCGTATGAAATACGTAAGTAGGTGGACATGTCCTTGCGTGGCTGACTTTGAGAAGGGCTAAAGAAAGATCAGGTTGGGGCAGAGAACAACTATCTCAATTTTCTGGAAGGTTTTTTTTTTAATCAGTGAGTGTCTGACTTTGTGAAAAGCTTTTTCTGCATCTATTGAGATGATCATGTGATTTTCGTTTTTGGCTCTATTGATATAGTATATCACATTTATGGATTTGCATATGTTAAACTATCCCTGCATTCCTGAGATGAATCCCACCTGGTCATGGTGTGTAATCTTCCTGATGATGTGCTGCATTCTGCTTGCTGGTATTTTATTGAGGATTTTTGCATCTGTGTTAATGAGGGAGATTGGCCTGTAGTTCTCTTTTTAGGCTGGGTCCTTCTCTGGTTTTGGTATCAGGGTAATACTTGCTTCCCAGGAGGAGTTTGTGAGAAGAGCTTCCCTTTCAATTTCACTGAAGAGTTTGAGAAGACCCGGCATTGAGCCTTCTCTAAATTTCTTATGGACCTCAGCAGTGCATCCGCCAGGACCTGGGCTTTTCAGAGAATGGCTAAATAAACCGTATCAATCCCTGAGGGGCACAGTTTCAGAACTCCAGGCATCACTTGCTGTGTCTTCTTCCATCTACCACATCATTAGTGAGGCTCAGGGAGAAGTGAGGTCTTTACACCAGTCTTGGTTCTGTAGTGAAGACGGTAGAAGCAGAACCATAGCTTACTCCCTGGAAAATGGAAGAGTGAGCAACAAGCGCTTGCTGTTCTGGAGGTGCTGAGATTTGGGGATGTTTGTTACTGTGTACAATGGACCTGCCCATTTGGGATAGTCTACAGACTTCAGTGCTTAGAATTTCAAGGGAAAATCTGCGATGCCTGCCTGGAATCCGCCTTCCAGGATAGCACACAGTGATTACAGCCTGCAGTGCGGAGCAAGGACAAGAAAGGCATTGTCATATGGCAATCAGGACAAGCAGGTTGGGGGCCAGGGAGATAGCCCAGTGGAATAAACACCTGCCTGGCAAACACAGGGTGCTGAGTTCAATCCCTGGTACCGAGAGAGAGAGAGGGAGAAGCCAAGCCAGATGTGTGAGAATTCTTGTGTACATTGGGGGGTTCTACACACCCAACTCGGCGCTGAGGAGCAGCCCTGTAAGTGGTGGTGGGACCACACTGGTTGCCACTATAGGCACAGAAAGGCAGAGTCCTCTGTTAGCAGGAATTACATTGCAATTATTGCTTGTGCGTCGTGGTCTGGAATGCCAGGCCTTTCACATGTGTCCAGAACCCAAAGAATTTCAAAACCGCAGACTCAAAACACATAGACTCTTTATTTCCTGGTGGCTGCTCCCCCTCTGTTGAGCCTGGCCTCTCAGCATTTACTCATCCACTGTCTGCCAGGCCCTGTAGCAACAGAGACACAAACCTCGCTCTCAGATCCATAGCCAAGGAGTGGGGACAGATCTCTAACACGCATGCAGGTTTAGATAATAGGAAAGCAGGAGTAGTGAGGTGGTATGAAAGAAAGAGCTTTAGAAAGGAGATAAGGAGACCCAATTACTTGTTTCCCTTATCATCTTAAAACTTGGGGTTAGATGCCTTCTTGGGTCTGCATGTAGGTGTGTTACTCATTTGAAGAGTGTTTGGGTTTTTTGGTTGGTTGGTTTATTGTGGTACCGGGGATTGAACTCAGGACCTTGTGCTTGCCAGATAGTCACTTATGCCTGCTGAGCTATACCCCCGGCCCCAAGAATGTCTGTATTACAAGATATATGAGCCCTAAATTAACCTAGTCAGTCTCACCCTTCTTCAAGTCTGAGGATACCAAGGGAAGAATAGCTAAAGCTGTTCTCAGGATGTATCAGGACACCATATTGCCAGCTTTTACAGCATCAGTTTCCTCCAGACCCTCGGAGGAGCTCCTAGCTGTCTCCAGCCACAGTCCTAACCCTGTGGTCACCAGGGCTCCAAGAAAGCTGAACCTTGCCGAGCCCTGGTGCTGTGTCACTCTCTCAAACAAGGACGGGCCCTGCATCTGAATCGAATCACCCTGCAAGCCTTCAGGACTTCTCTGGAGCCATGGAAACCAGGACTGAGCTGATTATCTGCTGGGACTGGGCCTGCCTTGGCTGAGCCTTCTGGGGCAAGCCAAGAACGGCATCAGCTCCTGCTTAGGCAGTGTTATGGTTTATGTCTAGCTGTCCCCCCAAATCCTCATGCAATCATGGGGTGGGCACTTCTAGAGTTTGAGACCTGCCCGATGATCCACAGGGATTATGTGTTTTAGTACTGATGAGATTATGGGTCTGAGCGCTGCTGGGAATTACAGGTGTGGCCTGAGGCAGATAGGCTGAGGCAGAGAGCCTGATGTAATTTAAAGAAAGACAGAGAGACAGACTCGAGCTATTGCTCTCTGCTGCCCTGGTTGTTTGGTTGCCTCTGTCATTGTTGGTGTTCTGCCACTATGAACTATGAACATGGCTGCTCTCTGCCATGTGCCACTCTGCCTTAAAGCCAACCGAGTATGGACTGAAACCTCCAGTAACTGTGAGCTAAATAAACCTTTCCTTCCTTCATTTAGGGTGTCGGGTATTTGTCCCACCAATGAGAGAAAAGCAACTAAGACAGGCAGACACAGGGACCGCTTCGATCCCTGGTGTGCCATGCCAGCCCCACCCCTGGGACGTGCTAAGACAGGCATTGAGACTGGGCGTGGTGGCGTGCATGCCTGTAATCCCAGTGCTTGGGAGGCTGAAAGCAGAAGGATCACTATGAGTCTTATCTCTGTAGTAAGATCCTGTAGACCCTGTACTATATACAAAAGAAAAATAAGAAAGAATAGCATCGGAGGACTGGAGAGATGCCTGGGCAGTCTAATTGCCTGCCTAGCAAGTGTAAGGACCAGGGTTCAATCCCTAGTACTACATGCCACGTTGGCCACTGAAACCAGGCGTGGTGGTGCACACCTGTAATTCCAACACTGGGGAGGCTGAGACAGGAGGATCACTACGAGTCTGAGCTGCATAGTGAGACCCTGTATCTATCAATCAATCAATCAATCAATCAATCAATGGCCTCAGAGAGGAGCACAGCTGGGGGGCTGTGCAGCACAGATTTGAGCAATCCTCAAGTCAGAGTACTCACCTCAGAGTAGGACATGAGGCCCCAGCTTCCTGTCTGCATTGTCCCCAGAGGGTGACAGGGAGCCTTGGCCTGTGGTACAGCCTGGACATCTGACTTAGGTCAGCTACAGGTAGTGCTCCTTCCATTTCTGCCCACATCCTCCTCTTCCAGTACTGGAAATGAAGCATTCACTCTAGGAGTGGGGGTGGGGTGAAGGAAGCCCCTACCACAGGACTGCTATTGTACGAATAATTCTAGAAGATGTAGATCTAGGCAGAAGAGACTCTTGGGCTCTGGGTTCCAACACTCCCAACTGCTTGTGCAAGGGATCAGCCTTCCTGGTGAGCTAGGCGAGACCTAGAAAGATCCCATGAGACCTAACTAGGGCCTGTTATCGGTTAGCAGAAAAGTCAAACCACAACTAGGAGATTGCAAGGGTCTCAGCCTGTACTATTTTACCTGGGGCTCATTGCCCCACTCAGTCGGGTACGGTGAGACCAGGAGCAGGAGAGTCTCTACTAAAAGAACCCAAGCGTTCTGGGCAAGAGGCCTTGGGTATTTGCCATCCCTAGGCTCTACCTAGGGTGTCGGTCTTGGGGTCTAGTTGGCCTCTGCATCTGAGAATCTACACGACCTTGGGGGCTCTCAGAACAAAGCTGGAAGCTTATTAGCCACATAAGAGCCATTCAGTACACCATCCGGGCGCAACATCTGGGGCCCAGGACCGGCTCTGGTGGGTGGCCGAGCTTTGCAGCATCACTGAAGTCAGGGAATGAAAAGATTCATGAAATTCTCCTGGCCAGTGCCCCAGCAGCTGCAGAACGGTAAATAAAGACAGGAAATGGCCGTGAGAGATGAAATGGCAGTTACCTTGTGGCTTGAAAACACGCCCGGAAACGTGGGCCTCTCCACGGAAGGTGGAGCGTCAGCGTAAACTTTCTAAGGAGCGACAGGTGGCAAAGCGGGAGCTCCGACGCAGTGAAACGTAGCATCAGCCTCCTACTGATGTCAAGGGTTATTTTAACAGTGTTGTGAAGCACACGGCGCCGTAGGGTCTGTAAGTCATCAGGGCCCAGGAGAGGGCTGCCTTCTTGCTGTATTTCACGGTGCTTCTTTGGGGAAATTGTGTACACTTGTGAAGTTGCAATTTGGGCTCCCAAAACCAGAGGTGTTTCTGACCTTTTAATCTGTGTGTCCTGGGAAAAGGAAAAAGGACTTTAAAAGAAAACCTGTGCCTTCTCTCTGCACAGAGAAGGGCATCTGCCATCAGGTGGCATGGCTCCCAGGTTTGTGCAGAGTTGCCCTTTCTGCTGCTCCGGCTCTGGCTGCCTCCCTGGCCTCAGCCTGGCGCAAGCCCCGCCGACAGAAGATTATAAACCAATGAGATCTTCAGGAAAGCACGCTTGATGCAAAACCCGGGAACAGCTGCGCTCACAGCTGCGGAGCCCAGGCTCTGACAGCACGGCTGCGTGGCGAGCCCTTTAGCCTGGCACTTCTCTTTCCTCGGGCTGCAACATCAGCATAACACAAACAGGGTTGCTTAAACGAGAGAGGTTTATTTCTCACACATGTGGAGGAGGCTGGGAAATCTGAAACTAGGATGCTGGCCCGTTTGGTTCTTGGGAACAGCTCCCAGCATCCTTGGCTCGAACATGGCTGCTCTTTAACTGTGCCCCGATACGACAGAGACGGCCCTGATCTCGCTTCCTCTCGTTGCAAGTCCCACTTTCAGGTCTTCCTCTGAGTCTCCTTATCCCCAAAGCCCTCCACCCCCTTCACCTACTGTCACGCTGGTGGCGAGGAATGAATGAACTGGTTGGGAACAAGGATGTTGGGAGAACCAAATATTCAATTCAGCATGGTGCATACGGGTCACTGCTGAAAGGCTAGACCGCTGTTAGAACTCCGAGACGGCCCTTCCTGTGCCCTGATGCACCTCCGTGTGCTGTGCAGTCCTGTAGATGGATCTTGGCCTAGTCAGGCCAGCTCTTCTAAGGCTGGCCTAGAGTCCAGAGGTTGGGGGAGGCAGAGCGGCGGCATGGGTAAGAGGCATTTTCCTGGGGCCATCTAGTGTCTACCCGCTGTACTTTCGGAGAACCATGTATGGAGGAAATGTGCCTCCAGGTGTGTGCCCGCACCGCGTGTGCACAGGGGCGACAGCCAGCAGGGAATCAGGGACTTTCATTCCATAACCAGGAGCGGCTGAGCCCGGGGCTTGGCGGAGGCCCCAGCCCTGCCGGCAGCCTCAGAAGCCTCGAGCTGAGAACCCGGCCACACCACGCCTGCCCTCTGACTGCGTCGTGGCAACGGCGTGCTATTTCCAGCCGCTAAATTTATGGTAATTTGTTACATAACACTGAGCGCTAGTAAAATCTTTCTGGGATAGATCAGCCCGCATCTCCCGGGTCTCTGTGTCTTACCAAAATCAGATTTTATGGGTGTCATTGACAATTTTCTCCTGCGTTAACGCGCAGTCTCCTCTCGTTCTCCTCCTGGGCACACTCCCTCTGCTGTGTGTGCAGGCTGTTTACACAGCGATCCCAACCTGCCCCACACACAGGGCTCTTTGAGCTCCCCCAGGACAGCGCTGCCTCCCCGTGCCGTCCTCGCGGGCGCTCCGGGGCTGTCAAAGCTTAACTCCATGTTTATTACATAACCGCAAGACACACGTCCAAACAACTTGCTGCCGGGCTTTTAAATATAGCAACAGCAGCGATCTTTTCTGGGCTTGAGGACAAGCTACTTCAAATGTCTCCTAATTTCAGCAATTTTCTAGTCCATAGAATAAGAAACCTAAAATTGACTTCCAGGGTACTTAAGTACATTCACAGAAAACCCACCGCTCGTCCTGCTGCTGCTGCTGGCGAGGAAGATGGCCCCGTGGTGGGGGTGGAGAGTGGGGGGAAGGCGGAGGGGAAGCCAGCTCCGCCGGCCTCGCAGGGCTGGCTGTCTGCAGGCCTCTCTTCCTTTCTCTCAGGGGCAGGCAAGGAAGGCCAGGCAGGGCGCCTAGGAAAGTGCAGCGCGGCAGCGTGACAGTGGCACACGCCTGTGCCTCCCTGTCGTCACCGTTTCTGAGTGGCTCCCCTGGAGGTTCATCGAGCTCCTAGATAACACGCCAGCGCCGCCTGGGCTCCTGACCTTTGCAACCCAGCGAGCTAACGCCGGCTGTGTTGCGTCCCGAGCCCCAACTCTCCTCCCGGCGCCGCTCCTCCCACCCACCGTGGATTTTCTGCAGCCCGCCCTCCCTAGGGCGGCGTTACGTGTCCTCCTCCCTAGAGCAGTTCTGTGGCCCCGGAAGGGAACCCACAGTTTGGCCAGGTCAGGGGTGCAAGTCCACGTGCAGGGCCGGAGCATGAGATCCCCAGGACAGGAAGCGGGGGAGGTGGGTGTCCAGGGAGAGCCAGGGGCTGGCAGGAGACGAGGGAGGAGCGCCACCCACAGGTGTGCCCCTGCAGCGGGACCTGTGCTCACACGCGTGTAGCTGGGGACACGCAGGCGATGAGGAACGCACGCCTTGCCCCTCGCTGTTCCCAGAGAGCCACCTAGGATCCCACGCGCCCATCTAAGCGGGGACTCGCACTTCACCCTGGGCACCAGCTGAGCAGAGACCGCGACATGCATTCCGTTATTTTTCCCCACCCAGGCCCTCTCCCTTCCTCAGGTAAGGAGGATTTTTAGGCCGCCATCCCGGAGCTCCTCTGAGTAGAAAACATTCCTCAGTACGCGGAGACGCTGAGAGGGACCGGGTGGGTGTCTGTGTGCACCGAGGTCAGGGAAGGGGAGCTGGGACAGCTGCGGTCCCCAGAATCTGGAGCCCTGTCCGCCTGTGGCGTCGGCTCTCACCATGCGCTCACAAGGCTGATCTATCCCCACGTGTGATCCAAAGCCAGACTTGCCGCCTGATCGGAACTTTCTGTAACCATTTCTCATGCTTTCTTCCTTGTTTGCGACCTTGACCGCCACCTCCTGGACGGCGGGAGGGGTCAACGCCACGGGGACTGCCCCGTAGTTCAGAGCACAGGGCTCTGCAGACAGGATGGACTCACCGCCATCTGCACGGTTTCTCCACTCCCTTGAGCAGATTCCGCTTCTGCTTAGCAAGAGAAACCTCCCTACTCTACCAATGGGTGAAGCAATTTCTGACAGAAAAGGTACATCTTTCCCTTCCTAGGGCACACATACGGAAACGGAGCACTTAGCAGCTCCAGTGCCATATACAAAAGAAAACTGCCTCTTGGCTTTATGGAATTTTATTAGCATAGATGCCCTGAAACCATGACACTACTGCTGTATGTAACGGCGTACCACAAAAATATGTCCTCTACCTCCAACATTGCCAGTTTCACCAGTAACCCACTGCAATTATGGAACATTGGACTATGTATACAACTACTTCCTCTCAGTTCAAAGAGAAGAAATTTTTCTTTCCTTACCAATATCAATTAGAAAATTTATCATGGCCACACCCTGTGCTCTGTATAACTACTATGAGGACAATAATATGCAAGGTGTCAATTATTGCCAGTGCACTACTAATGTATTTGAAACTATCCTATTGAAACTCTCATATTATTTGTTATTAAAAGTAATAAAGTAAAAAAAATTGAGCAATAAAAATAAAGCCAGTTGAATTACTGTGTCATAAATTAGTAACTTCGGTGAAAAATAAGAACCTTCCTAAATCTTTTTTAAGCACCTTCCTAAAATTCATGAACTTTTTCTCTTCTATCAGATTCCCCAAGAAATACCTGTTTCATGCTAAATCTTTTCCCTTTTAAAACTAAACCTATCAGGGCCCGGCAGGATGGCTCAGTGGTCTAAAGCGCCTGCTTGGGAAAGCTTGGGCAGCTTCAGGGACCGCAGTTCGATCCCTGGCACCACGGTTCAATCCCGGGCACCACATGCTGCGCCAGCCCTGCCCTCGGGACGGGCTGAGCCAGCCATAAAAATGAGTGGATAAACAAAGGTTCTGAAACAAGAAAAAAATAAAATAAAATAAAAAATTTTAAAAAAATAAATAAATAAAATAAAAATAAACCTATCTTATAAAAAAAGGCCTCTTACATGATCCTCACAATTTGGGGCACTGTAGTAATAAATATGTTATACCTAGCAGCTCCCAACATTTTCCTCTTGTGACCCATACAATTTGCATAAATATCAATATGCAGTCAGTCATTCAGCATGAAACCTGAATGTTGATTTAGTGGGAGGGACAATGCCAGGATACCATGTATCAAATAAGAGACATAGAAACTGATATCAGAAATTCAGCCTGATTTGGAAACCCTTTATTAGCTGGAAGATCACATTTCTAAAAGAATGATGAGATTAACAATAAAGTGATAGAAAATTTGCAAAGACTAAATGAGATCATTCCTATGAAATGCTTTTCATAGGCTTGTCAGCAACAAAATCTCACTAAGTGTTAAACATATTATTCAATATATATAAAATATGTTATTCAATGTACATTAAATATTGATGATATCAATTGTATATCAATATATATCAATTATATATCAAAACATATCAACATAGAAAATAAATATAAATACATATTATAAAAAATATGTCCTCGTGGGGTTTTCCACTTGAATCATAATGCTTAATTCACTAATTTTATATTTAATATAGGAAAGATAATTGAGTGAATCATATATGTATCAAACGTGTATTTATTGAATGCTTACTAACTGTAAAGGGATTGGGCCAAGGGATGCAAATATGTTTAACACCTTTCTTTCTAAAGTTTAGTCTGCCAGTACTAAGTGGGCAGAATACATGCACACAAAAGAGAAAGGCAACTCTGTATCAGAATTATTGTTATTATTATTATTATTTGTATGGGATCTCATTACATGGCTCAGACTCATAGTGATACTCCTGTCTCAGCCTCCCCAGTGCTGGGATTACAGGCATGTGCCACCATACCCAGTTTCGGTGGCCAGCAAGATGTATCCAAGGGGATGCTTACACGGCATACTGTATTAGGGTTCGAACCCCATCCTTGCGCTTGCCAGGCAGGCACTTAGACCGCCGAGCTATCTCTCCAGCCCCTAGACTGTCTTTCTAAAAAGACAGCTTAGTCCGAGTTCACTAAACTCCTGGCTTGTTGGTTTTTCATCTAAATCAGCCAAGGCTTGGCTCAGGCATCTAGTATAAAAAGGACCCCTCAGGAGCTCTTCCCACCAGGAGTGATCTGGGATGTTGGGAAGGAACTGTGGGGTTGAAAGGGATCCTTTGCTTCAGAATGAAGTGAGATTCTTCTGAAAGAAACTCTGTCACACCCAGTGAAGAAAATTGTTCTTGATCTTTGGACTTTTAACAGAACAAAGGGCTGGCCAAATAGCTCAGTGGATTAAAGCTCCTGCAGTGCCAGCTTCTGGGTGTAGTGGCCCACACCTGTCATCCCAGCTCTTGGGAGGCTTCACACAGGTGGATCGCTATGAGTCCAATCTAGCAGTCAGACCCCGAACACCCTGTAGACCAGTAGTTCTCAACCTTTCTAATGCTGTGACCCTGCAGTACAGTTCCTCATGTTGCAGTAACCCCAAACCAAAAATAATTTTGGTGGCTACTTCAAAACTTCAATTTTGCTACAGTTATAATTCAGAATGTAAATACCTGATATGCATTATGTATTCTCATTGCTACAAATCAAACATAAACATGGTGATTAATCACAAAAACAATATTTAATTATATGTTGAGAATTATTTATTACTAATTCCAATAAATAACATTTCACCATGGCATAGCATGGGTTTAAATATGTATTTTCCAATGGTTTTAGGCAATCCCTGTGTTTTGGTCATTTAACACCCCCACCGGAGTTGCAACCCACAGGTTGAGAACTGCTGCTGTAGGCCCTTCTCTAAAAACAAACAAACAAGAACAAAATGTAAGTGAAAAAGGAGCAGGATCATTTCGTTATGGATGGCACCCTAAGCATCTGGAGAACTCATGGGTCAATAGGTTCTGTAAGAGAATCCAAATCCACTGAAGGGTGTTAATTGTACTGTAAAGAGATAGATGTGTCATCCTGGCGGAAGGGCACTGTCACAAAGTCATAGGTCCCAGGTCTAAACATCTCTGGGATAGGTGCTGGGTGGTCCCATTTGGGTCACAACTCACCCCAGACTGACTCACTGAGGTCATGGTGGGAGTTGGGGTCATGCTGTAGAGGAGCAGTGGTGACTGGGGTTCCTCTGCCGGGGTGGGGTGGGAGAGTAGCTGGAAGGAGGGGTGCACTGACTAGGGTGGGTGGGGAGTCAGTCCTACAAAGGGGAAGTGTGGAGGGGTTCGTCCTGGTGTCAAGCCGGTGAGATTTCTGAGGCTCAACCTTAATTTATGTTCCTCAGCATTGTCATCCGGGCTATTTCTGTGACTTGGACATTAAGCCCATTTTATTCTCTAAAATAAAAGAGAAAGGTATAGAGGAGCCACGTAGATGGAGCGCAGAAGCAGTGCGCTGAGAGGTGCCGAGCAGCGCAGGCTCACAGCGGCCCCGGCTCTGTCTCCCCCACTGACATGGGCCCATCAGAAACTCACCTGACTGCAAGTAGGAGATTGGTATCCGGTGCAGAAAGCCCAGATCCTGAGAAGGCCCTGGCCAGAAAATGGAAGACAGCATTCCCCAATTGGTGTCAGGTCCAGGGGCTCAGGAGCCACGGCCCTGTAGGTGCTGTGTCTCCGTGACTGACAAGTCTCTGCAGGCGACAGGCCAGTCTCTTTGCCACACCCCAGCCTTCTGGCTCCTTCTCAACTGAGTGAGATAAGTCCCAGTCTGGACTGCCGAAACTGGAGGTTATCTTCTACCATTCTACTTTGTACCTGGCCCATGTGCTAAGTCCCTCTGGGGCTGGCCACCGAGAGCCCGAGGCTCTGACCTCAGCCCGGCCCAGGGCTCAGCTTCCTTGCCTGCTGGCAGGTGCTCCTGGTGCTGACCACCGCCACGGAGCTGCTGTGCTTCACTGCCCCATGTGCCTCTTGTTGCCTCAGTCAACTGAGCTCCATTAGTGACTCCCAGAGAACCCACCAGGCCTCAGGTGAAGGCTTGCTGAGCCGGGACAGCGAGAATGAAACAGGAGACGAAAGAGTGGCGTTCCCAAAGACAGTCGGCACCACACTGTCTGGGGAGCTGGGTGACCTCACGAGCCCTTCTGGAGGGGCCTCACACGTTTCCTGACATGCTTTTGGCATCAGGAATGTGAGCTGCAGGAGCAGATAGCTGGGGCGGAATCTGTTTTCTAAAACTCAAAACTTTCCAGCTTCAAACATCACAATGACAAAACCTTCCCTCGGCTCCTGCTGTGGACAACCAGGGACACACACATCAAGGGCAGATTGACAGCTGCCCACAGCACTTTCCATCTTCCTGGTTATGATGTTGCAGAAACCCCCTGGGGTCTGTGCCATCTCCTCCCCTCCGTAGGAAGATAGGGTGGAAAGAGGGCCGCAGGGAAGTTCCGAAGTCTACGTACAGCGTCAACCACTTCTTAGGCCATCAAAATCCCCTCCAGAGATGTGAAAAGACGGCGCAGGCTTTGAGAGGTGCCCTGGACTTGCTGCGACAACTCTGAGATAGAAGCCACATCACCAGCAGAGTGCCACAAAACTACAGAGATGGCACTGGAAAAGCTTTCCCCTACTTTCCAGGCTGTAAAGAAGCAATCAAACCATTGTGGGTTTTGTGTGTTTTTCCTATGTCATTTTTTGTCCTTATGCTACTGGGAATCAAACCTATGGGAATCGAGCCATCCTTGCCCATGCTAGGCTCCTAGTGCCAGGCCACCAAGCTGCTCCCCCACCCCCAAACGCCGCAGCTTTAAAATCTCCTGGAATACAGAGAGACAAGGGACCTGCAAGGTGTGCAGGTCAGTGGTCTTTACAATCACTCAACCTTTATAAAAAGCCAGTTTTATAACTAATACCAACATATTATATACCTGGAAAGTGTTTTTCTCAGAGGGGCAATGGGGTGTCCTATGCCATAGGCTTGCACCCACCCACCGCCTTGCATTTCTTTTTCCATTTTATTCTGAGACCATAGCCATGTTTTGGTGGAAGAAGCATGGCCCAGGGTGGGTGTCAGAGGATGGCAGGGACCATACCTGAGCCTTTTCTTTCTTTCCATTGCTTTCCCTTTTTTCTTCTTCTTTCTTTCCTTCTTTCTCTTTTTTTTTTCCTCTCTCTCTCTCTCTCTCTGAGACAGGGTCTTGCTATGCAGCTCAGGCTGGCCTTGAGCTCACACTGTAGCCCAGGCTGGTCTTGAACTGCCAATGATCTTCTTGCCTCAGCCTCCGGAGTGCTGGGATTACAGACATTCGCCACCGCACACACATGGCCTATCCTGCGCCTTTTCTAGCCATGAGACCTTGGATAATTTACAAAACCTCTTAAGCCATAACCTCCCTGTGTAGAAAAGGGGTCGCAACAAAATGATGGCACCAGATATACAGAATTAAAGGGCAGCATCACCATCTACCATTAGCTCATGGCCGGCACACAGAAGAATCTGAGCAGACACGTGTTTCCTGGGAGGGAGCAGACAGCACCTGGGAGAGGACGCAAGCGGGTGGTCAGCAGCAGTCCTGAGGGCCGCGCCCTGGCTGCAGCGAGGGCAAACACCCAGGAGGGGCTGGTCAGTCACACGGACCACGGAGCCCTGATGCGGGCAGATTCACAGAGGTTTAAAAAAAAAAAAAAAGAAAGAAAGATGGTAGAGAGGGAGCGAAGGCCACGGAGTGGCGACGCCCTGACGTGGGGATGCCAGATGCTGAGCCTTAACTTCGCCCTGTCTTCAGAGGCCCCATAAAACTAATGGACTCGGGATGGCATCGTTTCAGAGCCCAGTGGAAGCCAGGTGGGAAGCTTACGTAGTTGTTTTCACTTGCGAGCTCAAGTGAAGGTAAGAAGCCCTGCTCCTGCCTGCAGGGGAGGATCATTCCGCCTCAGCCACCCTCCACCTTTCTCTGTCCGCAGCTGCTCAACGCGAGCCCTCCCCTGGCTCTGGAGAGCTCTTCTCAAAGGTCCAACTCTCCGTGAGGCAGGAGCCCCGGGCAGGTGGGGAGCAGGCCTGGGGAACTGGATGTTCCACCCACGCGACAAAACACATCTCACGTCTCCCACGAGAGCCGTAGAGGAAGAAGCCCTGAGAAGGAGCAGAATCCTGAGGCTGGGAGCCGGGGGTGAGTGGTGGACGGGGCGTGAGCCTGCAGGAGAAGCCGCGGTTGCGTCTGAAAGCTGCTGGGAAACTAAAGGGCTGCGCAGATACGAAGGTCGGTTCCTTATTAGGGCGCGGAGAAGGAAAAGCAGCAGACCAGAGACAGGGGTGCACAACCCCCCCCCCCCCCCCCCCCCCCCCCCCCCCCCCCCCCCCCCCCCCCCCCCCCCCCCCCCACCCCCCGC
>PVJA010015788.1:0-28327 GCA_004027025.1 Myocastor coypus | reverse complement strand
CATCTGCCACCCACCTGTGCCGCCGGCCCCGCAGATTTCATTTCCGAATCAAGAACGGTTATCATAATCCAGTCGGGGCAGAAATGAGCCTCTCTAGGGCCCGGGTTTGAGTGGCGTGTGTCACTCTACTGGCACGAGGCTTTTCGTACTTCTTCGGCTAATTGTTTATAAAGCTTTTTTTTGGCGAGACCGTGGTTCGAACTCACGACCTCGCACTTGCCAGGCAGGCACTTGTGCCACGGAGCTATCTCCTCAGCCCGTATAAAGCTTTTGACTCCGCAGATTATAAGCTTCACGAAGTCAGAGGTTGGTGGGGGAATATACCCAATAATTAATCATGTTCAGTCATGTGCTTAATTTGCTCAGTACACCGGGCGGGCCCTGTACTGTAAACCTCAGGGGCAAAGCAAAGAGCAGCTCAGAGAACGCTCTTCCTTTGAGTTCGCTTTTGGTGGGGGAAGACTCGGGCTAACCAACAGCCTGGGAAAGTAAGACTTGGGTGTTGCGCAGCTCCAGCGGTGCTGTTCATGAGAATACGGCGGGAAGCGCGCCCCCTGGTGGTGTACGGAAGTCAGCGCCCTGGTGACGTCATAGCCACACGGCCTGGCCAGGGGCTGGGTATAAGGTGAGTGGTCCGCCAGTGTTTTGGGATGAGTGAGCGACTGCACGAGTGGTTTGAAGGAGGTAGTCTTTGTTTTTGGTTTGTTTGTTTGTTTCAGAACCTTTGTTTATTCACTCATTTTTATGGCCGGCTCAGCCCGCCCCAAGGGCAGGGCTGGTGCAGCTTGTGGTGCCGGGTATCGAACCATGGTCCCTGAAGCCTCTCAAGCTTTCCCAAGCAGGCGCTTTAGACCACTGAGCCATCCCGCCGGGCCCCTGAAGGAGGTAGTCTCTGAATAACCCAGCTGCACCCCTTCCTCTCTGCCTTCTCTCCCTGTACCTGGAAAGCAGGAGGGCCACGTGACTAACTCTGACCCCCGCGGTGTGCGCAGCAGCGCCGGCTGCACAGTGCCTGACTCCATCCAGCTGTCCCCTGTGGCAGGGACCAGGACAGCTACAAGGCCGAGGATTTTCCATCACGTGAGCCCATGTGCTTGTGTGGAGCACAGCCAACACTCTGACGGCCGAGAGCATTTGTGAGACCAGCCTTTGCTGAGCTGCAGAGGCTGGGATTGTTGGCCACGGTGGCAGTGGTGCCCACGGTGGTTCCCCTAGGTCCCAAGGCTGTTGTCCTCCTGTCAGTTCTCTGAGGTGAGGCTGTGGGGCTCAGGATGTTAAAAAAAAAGAACTGATAGAGGAATGAATAATGCCCACGGATTAATAAATGCTATCAGGGTCTTTCCTCCACTGGAATTCAGCCGCTCTCGGGAGCACAATGGCTAGATTGTTCACTGCCAGCGGGTGGGTTTCCTTTCACCCTTTCTTGGCCCTCTCTGCACAGGTGGGGTATTGTTGCCCTGTTCCACACAGGAAAACACTCCTCAGTTTTTTCCCATGTGAAGCCAACAGTCTGGAGAAAGGATACAGGAAAATTAGACCCCTGGAATGGAAGCAAACAGAGTCTTTGACTAGCTGGGCCCCCTCGGCGTGGCTCCCATAAAGCAGACACGGAGCTTGGCTTGCTGTGTGCTGGACAGAGGTAGGAGCCGCCGCATGCCCCCCAGCACCAGGCCTGGGGAGCCAGTGCCACAGATTGGGCTCCCCGAACCTACAGCCCACACTCTGCCAAGCCTCGGCATCACCTCGGGGGCTTGTTCTGTGTCACCCCCTCCCCCAGAGTTTGTGTTGCCGTTTATTTGGGGTGCAGCTGAAGAATGGGCAGTTCTCACAGCTCCCCAGCTGGTGCTGCATTTTGAGAAACTACTACTTAAGACGGATGCTCTCCGCCTTTCCAAGCCCAGTAAACACAATGCTCAGGAGATTAGTGACACAACCTGCCATTAGCCATTAGTGATACAGGATGACTGGGTTTCTCAGGTTGGCCGGATCAGAAGGATGAAGGCAAGGTAGGAGGGCCTGGGCGAGCGTCCAGCTGGAAGTTGCTACACAGCGAGGAGGGGCCAACCCAGGTCACGAAGGGAGGACCCCAACTGAGTGTTGTGAAGAAGCTGGAGCCACGAGAAGCTGGGGTGCTGATTATGACGCAGTGAAACCAGCGCCGGATTTGGAGCCCCAAACCTATGATCCTCTCTAAAAGACCTTGCAGCCACCAAGACAAGAAGCTCTCAAAGCAGCTGGCACAGACTTCACAGCTCCTGCGGGAGCCCCCTGCAAGCTGTCCCCACGCACTCCCCAGTGTGCGAGCTCTGCAGAGCCCCAGATCCAGGGCGACAAGCACGGGGGCTCAGTGCTCCCCGCTGAGCCGTGATCTGTGGTCCCCAGCAGGGTTGCGCTGTGCCGAGGGTGAGCGTGGGTGGCTGTGACTCACTCAGTTCCCGGGGAAGCAGTAGCAGCAGCAGCTGCTGCCGCTATAAGCCGCGCTGCCACGGAAACAGGCTAAATAAATCCCAGATCTTGAGAGAGGGCAGAGCATTTGCAGCCTGCAGCCAGAGACCACGGCCTGCTCTGGGTCCGTCTTGGATTCTTCCAGTCCAGGGTGGTGCACAGATCCAGCAGGGGGCCGGCAGCCGTGGAGCTGACTCAGGATGAGGCCAGGAACTGACCCCTAGGGCAAGGGACAGATGGCAGACCATGGCTGAGGGCGGCCAGGTGGGCAGCATCCACGTGCATGGTGGGACCTCGGGCCAAGCCTGGGGCTCTAGGCCAGCTTTGTTGTGTAGATCCTACTCCCAGAAGCTGAGGGGACCATTCTTCACTCTCTTCTTGCTTTTCTATTTGGAAATGGCAGGTACGAGCTGCCTGACCCATAGCCCTGCAGCAAGGTCCCTTTTGGTGTAAGCACAGAGGAGGCCAGGGAACGCTGTAGCTAGCTCAGTCCCTCAGCCGTCCAGGGCAGTGAGGGCAGGCTCCTGCTGTCCTGACCACCTGCCCTGCATCACCCCCCCACACACACTGCCTTCCAAGCAGCCACTAGAGGGGCCCCAGGGGACTTTGGCTCCCCACGACCATCCGCCACCAGAGGCAGTAGATAGTGCTGTTATAGAGTGCCCTGCTTTTCCCTGCGGACCCTACTTCAACTCCTAAGCCGGTCCACCCAGTTTCGCAGGGCCTCCACCGATCAGATGGTGGAAATCCCAAGACTCCCCAGGTTTGCAAACATCTCCCACTACCAGACTGGGAACGGAGCCTGCATGGGGCCTCCCAGGCCGTCAGACGGTGATACCAGCCCTCCCTGGGGCAGGGAACGCCTAAGCTCTCCAGTTCCAGAGGGCGACTCTCTGGCCATTTCTTCAGGAGTCCCCGCTCCCTATGGACAGCCCAGAGGCCCCTCAGCTCCCGGCTGCCACCCAAGGCCGCCCTGCCTCGGGCCACTCCTTGACCCAGCCTTACATTTACGTCACGGGTGGAATAACGGCCCGAAGACCTCTCTCCTGCCTTTGCCTCCTCCACGCTGTGAAGGGAAATTCCTTCCCTGCATTCGCCTCCTCTCCCTCCCCCCGCCTGTCTCTGCTTTGTGATTCTCACCCCTCTTGTAACTGTTCAACTTCTGCTCCTCCTCCTCCTCCTCCTCCTCCTCAGCCTACAAAAGTGTCTGCGTCCCTCTCTCTTGGAAAAAAAGGAGGCAGCAACAGCACACACGTTCCCGGTCTCCTTCCCTACCTGCCCCACCTGGGAAGCTTCCTATCAGAACAGCCTGCTCCTTGAGCGCCTGCCCACCGCCCCCCCCGCCTGCCCTCCACATCTCTTTCCGGAACCTGCTAGCTGGGTAACAACGCTCCATCTCTGGGACCCCTGGGGGAAACTGAGGAAGAGTAAACGCTCACAGATGAGGCTAACGATGCCATCTTTGCGAGGGTGCTGTGGACAGGAACTCTGTGGGCTTCTGTGTGCACAGCCCTGAGCCTGCCGCGGAGGGCAGAGGAGGGGCTGCCGGGCACGCAGAAGGGCCTGCGCGTTGCCTAGACCCTGCCACCACTTTCCTGGAATTGTTCCTGCCGGCTCCCCGAGAGCCTTCTAATGACATCTTAGGAAGCATGTCCCCGGGTCCCACCCTACCTTGTCTCTCTTGGGCACTGCTCTGCCTGGTCCCTTTCCTTGTCCCTGGCTTTCATGTGTCTGCGCCTTCTCCATATTTTTCCCATTTTCTCCTCTCTCCTGAAGCTTCCCCTGGGCCTGTGTCCACATTAATCCTCCACATTAATCCTTGCGATGCGTAGAGTCGCAAGTCATTGCTCCCTGCTTCACTGTCCACTGCGGTTCTCCGTCGGCCTCGGGAGATCTACTGTCCCTAGGGCTGGCCCACAGAGATCTACAGGGTGGGATCCCAAGATGTCTCTGTCGCTTTCTCTCTCAAACCTTCCCGGTGGTCTTCCTCTCTAGGGCGCTGGCTGAGTCTGCTGGGATGGGCACTCCAAGTCCTCGGTGTTGATCTTCTCACTCCGGGGTGCACAGATGCTCCGAAAGTCTGGCCCTGCTTGGAGCTGTCTCGGCTGAGGAGATTCTCCGTCCTCATCCCCTGGCCTGGGAGGGAGCACAAAGTCCTAGGCCCTCTTTCGGAGGGCAGCTCCCCAGCCCCCGCTCCTGCCCCACCCTTCCCTCCCTGCGTTCCCAACACACCCCCGCCTCTGCCCACCACTGCGGCTCCAGACGCAGCCTGGGACTCCCGCCACTTACGCACTTTGCCTGCCCTCGAGGACCCCCCCCCCACGCTGCTTCCTGCCCCCGTCCCCGTATTCATGCCTTCCCCTCTGTGCTCGCTGTTGGAGTCTCAGCTCCAGAGCCACCTCTACGACATTGTTATTCAGTGCTCTCTGCTTTACCTGTCTTTGCTTCTGAGCCACGAGATACCACTGCCTTCTTTTTAGCTGTGCTCTGAGATTTCCCCAGACACCACTTCTGTGTGACAGCTTGGCTGGGCCACCCAGAGACCTGGCTGCAGGTTATTCTAGGCATGTCTGTGAAGGTGTTTCTGGATGCGATGAATGCTGCAGGCAACAGAGCGTACTTCTTCATGGAGGCCCTCTTCCAAGCACGAGAGACAGAGAGAGACAGAGACAGAGAGGAAGACAGAGACAGAGGGAGACAGAGACAGAGACAGAGAGAGTGAGACAGAGACAGAGAGAGAGAGAGTGAGAGAGTTCTTCCTGCCTGGTAGCCTTGCGACTGGCATGCTGGACACGGGCCCTTCCTGAGTCTCAAGCCTCCCGGCCTTCAAGCTGGAACCACATCACTAGTTCTGGCTTTTAGGCCTTTGGATTAGAATTAAGCCACGGAATCCTGTGAGTCTCCAGCCTTTCAAGCTCACTGGACAGATGTGGGGACTTGCTAGCTTCCATGATTATGTAAGCTAATTCCTTATGATAAATCCCTTTCTCTCTTCATATTTCCTATGGGTTTTGATATCTGAGAACCCTGACCACTACTGGGGGTATAATGACAGAGGTCAGGCCTGCAGGCGCACTCGGAGCAGTCCCTAGACACAGCGATCCTGACACGATGAATGGGGGCTATTATTCCACACTTTTGACTACCCTAGGTAGATGGTTGTCTCTGTATCTCTGACATGAAGTGCTAAGTCCAGGATAATTTTTTTTAATGTATTTGGTTGTCACACGGTATCACTACGCAGCTTGGACGCATGGTGATCTTCCTGCCTTTACCCTCCCTGGCGCTGCCATTACAGGTGTGTGCCACCACGCCCGGACTCTGGCCGGCTCAGTGTCCCGGGGGCATTGCTGGCATGGCATGTGGTGCCGGGGATTGGAGCCGGCACACCTGCACTTGCCTACGCTTGCCTACGCAGGCGCTTTAGTCCACTGAGCTATCTGGCCAGCTCCAGAATAAATATTTACTTAAGAAACTCAACTGTCTTCTGGCTTAAATTCTCCACCTTTAGAGTGTCATGGTTTCAGGGCTCCCCTAGGGTCCCTAGCTCTCTGAGGGTCTCTAAAGTGATGCCTTCCATGTGTCCACCATCTTTCTTTCAGCACGTAGCACACGCAGTGCCTACAGGGCATCCTGCCCTGCTCCCGTTCCTCCTCTCACCCTTCCCTCAGTATTTGTGGGCTGCTGCAGGAATCCCCACACATCTAGACTCCGGGTACTGAAGAGGAAGAGCTTGCTTCCAGAAGGGCTTCCCTTTCCCAGCCGTGAGCCCCCAAGCAGCTCAGCTTGCGCTCATGTTCCCCCTCACTGGTTCCCTCAGCTTCACCCCTTGCTCCCCGCCTTCCTCCCACCCGCACCAAGATGCCTGCTCTCCTCTTTGTCTCTCCCGGGCTTTCCTCTACTAAAACGCTTTCATTCTTCCTCTATCACTGCTGGGAAGGAGGAGGAGAGAGGCCCGGCTGAGTGCACAGAGCCACAGCTACCGCTGGCCGGAGGCACCCAGCGCGTTTAAGAAAGTCCGGTGGGATGGCCCAGTCTTCTCAAGGGCTGCAGCAAGCCCAAGGCGGGCAGGGGTGGTCTGGTCGCGACAGGTAGGCTCTGGGAAGTGTCCTTAGCTAGGAACCACGAGCCAAGCTGGGCAGCTCGTCTCCAGGAGAGGTGACGAGGGTGCCACCTCCCAGCAGCTGGGCACATTCAGGTCTCCCGACTGCAGTGCCAGGCCGCCCTGCCCACCCAGCTCCTGAGCAGCCAGGCTGGCCGTTGACCTGCCCCCACTGAAGCACAGCCGGGAAAATCCTGGGCTCTGCCCGTCCCAAGAAGCTGACTCACTGGGTCCCAAGCAGGGAGGCCCTGTGCCACCCACTGATGCATGTTGTAGACCCACAACTGACTTGAGGGGCTGCTTGAGAAGGAGGGGCCGGCGCCCAAGTCGTTGGTTTTTTCTCTGCTAGATCGCAGCGCCCATCTCCTGACTCTGGGCCTGGCCAGAGTCATCTAGAAAGAGGCGGGAAGGCCGGCACCCGCAGCCCCTCCCCAGAGTCCTCCCAGCCCTTCTTCTTCCACCAACACGCAGACCCTCGCCCCATGGCCCCTGCCTAGTCCATCTCATGCTAGACCACCTGTCCAGCGACCAACCTGTCTTCCCAGTGCAGCTGCTTTCCCAGAGCGAAGGCTGTCTGCTCCATCAGGAAGACCACGGAAGTCGGGCATGGTGGCGCATGCCTGTAATCCCAGCACTTGGGAGGCTGAGGCAGGAGGATCAGTGCGAGTTCCAGACCAGCCTGGGCTACAAAAGTGAGCTCAAGGCCAGTCTGAACTGCATAGCGAGACCCTGTCTCAAAAAGACAAAAAAAAAAAAAAAGGAAGACTACGGAACAGACTTCAGATAGCAAGGGTGGCTTTTGAATTTTGATCTGAAATCTGCCTCTTTGTAAATTCCAGGGACCTCACTCTGCTCTCTGGTCCCTGGAAGCAAATGTTTAAGCCACTATCTAACTGGTCCTAAAGCAGCCGAGCAGTCAGGGATGGGATTACTGTTAGATGAGCTGACGACGGAAACAGGGCCACACACCCCGGACCTTAATTTCTCAGGCCAGTTCTTTCATTTTTCTGTATTCACGGTCTTTGAGAGTTGCAGACTACTCGGTGTGTGCGAACAGGTACGTGACAGGGATGCTGGGATGCCGTCTCCCAACCCACTCGGTTGCGGGGATAGGACGGGCGGACACACAGCACGCAGAAAGCTGGGGTTGCAGCAGAAAGCTGGGGCATCCCCGCCCAGGAACGTCAGCCTGGAAAAGCAGGGTGCCTCCTGATCTTCAGCTGTTCCCGCTAGCATAGGCAGAGACAGGAAAAGAAAAAGAAGCCAGAGAATAAAAGAGCTTGTACCGGGAAGGAAGGAGAAAAGCCTAAAGAGGACCTCGGAAGTGGGAGCTGTCGACAGTAAGCTGGGGGAGAAGGCAAAGGAGCCGTGTGGGTGGGGAGGCAGGTCCGGGGCGAGCAGTGCGGCGAGCCTGGCGTGCTCGCTAGACACTGACGCTTAGCTGGGCGCAGCAGGAAGGAGGGGACCAGGTGTGACAATGGCAAACCAGGCAGGCAAGGGCTGGCAGACCCTGGACACCTCCAAGGCTCCGGAGTTTGGGGCCAGGCTCCACCCCCTGAGAGGTGCTTCCTGCTCCTCACAGGCATGGTGCTGCTGGCAGCGACCCGCCGAGAGCCAAGCCATCCTGGTGCTTGGCAATGCAGGCAACCCTGGGTGGCAGCACTGACCCCAGTGGATGAGCTGGACCCAGGGGTATTGGCAGATTCCGATGTCCCCTCAGAGCCTTGGATGGAGACAGAGCAGTGAGCTGGTGCTCAGGCAGCATTCACAGATCAAGTGAGGTCTGCCAAGCTTGGTGTCCGGGCTGTGGAAGGCGGCTGGGGAGAGCAAGCCATTCTCCCACCCCGTGAGGATGGCATTTGGACGGGGCTTGCTCTGTCCCTGGGGCGAGTGGCCAGTGTTGGCAGCCTGGCATGCCAGGGCACAGTGGCAAAAGGTAGCTCGAGAAGAGACACTCCTAAGTATAGCAGGCTAAGCATGCCCTGACCAGTAAGATGTGGAAGCCAGACCCCAGCTTTCGTCCCATCTTTGTCACTAACAACCAGGTGGCTTTGGAAATCACTGCCCCTCTCTGAACCTTGGTCGTGGCACCTGTCACATGAAGAAGTGCTCTGCTGTGCTCTGTCTTGCTGAAGGTGGCTGTGATCTAAAATGCCTAAGGCATTCTGAAGAAGCCTTCTTCTGGATGAAATGACCCCGAAGGGTACAGGGCCAAGCCTGGGAGTGAGGGGTTTGCCTAAAAATGGTGCTGATTGGAATATCACCACATGAACCTGGGCTCAGGAGCCAGCGACTTCTGCCTTCCAGCCCGTGTCAGACTCTGGGCAGGAGGGAGGAAGGTGTAAGATGCCATGGGGGATGATGGTGGCCACTCGTGACCTGCCAGGCTCACACAGAGATCCTAGAAACTCACTAGGCACAGGCAGCACTTCCACCCCACAGGGTGCCGGGTTCCCTGGGTTGGAAGGCCCAGGCCATGCCCAGGAAGTCCTCCAGGGGAAATGGGGGAGGCAGAGATTTCCAGAAGCACTTCACCAGAGGCTTGTGCCAGTGGCTAAGCCAGCACAGGGGCGATTCTGTACCTCAGAGGAAACAGTGGAGACTCTGGGAAGAAGATCTGGAGTCAGTGAGCTGGATAGTTCCAGGCCCTTCTAGACCTTTCTATGAGAACTCGAGGAGAGACCTCCCCTGGCAGAGAGGCAGTGGAGAACGAAGTCAGACTGGAGGCGTATTAGAGAGATGGAACGAATAATCCGTAGCAGTGGACTGAATGAGCGATCTGGCCCAGGGAAAAGAACCTACACGGTCTGACTTTTAAGTTGGCAAAGAGACAGATGGGGTGCAAACTGAATGGTGCAACATTTAGATTTGAAAATTTGGGGAGCAGAGGATGTTTAAAGACAAAGATGGTGAAAGCAGGTGTAACTAGGGCACCATCACGGCTCGGGCCAGGTCCTCTGGGTACCAGCGTCTCGTGGGTATTTGAGGACAGGATTTGGCCATTATGGAGAACGGCAGCCTTATCCAGCAGCCCCAAACACATACTGAAGGAGAGGATGAAGGCTGGCCAGTGAGCTCAGCAGACGAAAGCGCCTGCGTAGACAGGTGCAGCGACCAAGGTTTGATCCCCAGCCTGCTGGGCAAGCCCGCCCCGCAGGGGCACGCTGAGGCACCGACTCAGACTGGGCGTGGCCGCTCACGCCTGTAATCCCTGGGCTTGGGAGGCTGAAAACAGGAAGATCTCCAGGAGTCCAGTCTACATAGTGAGACCCTGCAGACCCTCTACTAATACATTAAAATAAGAGGGTGGGGTCAGGGAGACAGCTGGGTGATCTAAGCACCTGCCCGGCAAGCTCAAGGACCTAAGTTTAATCCTTGGTACTGCATGCTGTGCCAGCCACTGAAACCTGATGTGGTGGCACAGGTCTGTTATCCCAGCACTGAAGAGGCTAGGAAAGGAGGATCGCTATGAGTCTTGGCAGCTTAGTGAGACCCTGCAGCAAATAAATAAATAAATAAAATATTTAAATAAATAAGTAAGTAAAAGGAGAGGGTTGTCCAGGTATGGTGGCACATGCCTGTAATTTCAGCTCTCTGAGAGGCTGAGGCAGGAAGATCACAAGTGTGAATTTGGTCTGGGCAAGTTAGCAAGACATGGTCTAAAAAAAATATTAGTTTTTAAAAGCTGGGGATGTGGTTTAGCACAAAGTCCCTAATCCTAGTATCAGCACCCCACAAACACACACACACACACACACACACACACACAAAGGAAAGAAAGAAGACACAAAATAAAGGAAGACTTTAAAAAAAAAAAAAAAAGAAACCACAAGAAAGACACAAGTATACGGTCAAAAGAAGGAAAGATGGACCCATGAAGATGGGAAGGAAGTTAGGGAGGAGAGCAGAATGCCATCTCCTTGAGGCCGAGGCCGCTGCTGCTCAAGGAGCATCGCCTGCTCAGATTTAATAGCTCAGATGGAAGAGAGCTGAGCCAGTCAGGCCCCCTTCTCAATAGCAGATTTCCTGCCCAGACATCTTCCCCAGGAGTGGGCTGGTGTCTCCAGCTCGAACAGGCCACAAGCCATCCCTAGAAGTCAGTGATGTGCAGGAAGACTGCTGCCCCTCAGCACCCTCCCTGAGGGCACCGTCTGCCCCGAGAGCGCCCCTGTCTGTCTTGTTTGTAGGCCCGGAAGGAGCCCAGGCTCCCACCTCTTTCCAGCCCCGCCCTTCATTCTCTGAAAATGCAGCCTCCTTCCAGTTGGACCTCCTGCACCCAAGCTCGTGAGGCTGCACGCAGTGAGGAAGTGTTGACCACAGGCAGCCTAGAGACACACTTCCCCCTCAGGGGTTTGGGTTCCTCCTTCTATCCTGATTTCCTACCTCACCTGGCACTGGCCCAGCAGCTTGGATTCCACTGAGGAAAAACCCAGGGTTAGGGCTCTCCTTGTGCCCACTGCTCAGCACGGACAGAGGGAGGGAGAGCCGCACAAAAGACAGCTCTCGGCCATTGCCCTCAAGTTGAGGACAAACTGCCTGTCAAACCCAGCGTGGAAGTCCACGCTGTCCACGTGTCTTAGTTACTTTTTACTCGTTGCTGGGACAAATACCCAACACACTCGAAATGAAGGAAGGAAAGGTTCATTTAGCTGACGGTTTGTGGAGGTTTCAGTTCGTACTCGCTGGCTCCAGGGTTCCTCCAAAGTGGCCTGACTGCAAAGGTCAAGCTCCTCCAGAGAGGAGAACTACTCCAAGAAAGCTGAGCAGGGCTGGGCCAGGCAGGAAGCAGGCAGGGCAGGGCAGGGCGGATTCGCACAAAGCCTTCTCAACTCTTTTTATACACTTTTTGCGCTGAGTCACTCTGGGGTGGCCTGTCTGGCCCTAGGGTGGAACCAATCACATCCCAGGGTGGGCCCTCCACATCCTGGAATCAGCCGAGCCCATCCAGCCAAGCTTCCTCAAGTTGACACAGTGTTTCAACTACCACACCACGACATCATCCAGCTGGGGCTGCGACTGCGTTTCCTCCGGCTCTTGCTTGAGGCCGGGCTGGTGGCCACGTTTCCACAGCAAAGCTCCAGGTATAAACAGGGAAATTGTGTAGGAGGAAGAGGAGGCAGTTGGGCAATTCAGGAGATCTTTGGTAATCAAAACAGCTGTTTCAGTAGCATTCCTGGGGTGAGCGCCAAATTCCTACAAGCAGAGGGAGGGGTGGGGGTGGAGAGGGAGGGAGGGAGAGCAGATGACAGCGTGTGGCACTCCCGGGCGGCAGCGACACCTGCGGCCTCCCGCTTCTAGGGATGGCGGAGGCCATGCTGCTCAGAGGATGCTCCAGGGAGCCATGCGCAGGAGGGCAGAGAAAGAGCTGCTCAGCAGGAGCTCTGGGCAGATGCCTGTTCCCGCTCCCCGGGAATCCTGCCTGGCTCCCTGCCCAGCCTCGGCCCCACACCCTCCTGACTCCCACGGCATCCCTCCCCTGGGCTTCGGGCCCTAGTCACCCCTGCTTTGTTCCCTTTTGGCTTCGGAGGGGCTCTCTGAGCTTCTCTCTTCTCCCTCCTTTCTGTACCTTCTCATCCATGTTGTCAGCGCTGAGGTACAGCAGGAGGTCTGCTCAGTCAGAACGTGTCCATGGGCGGCTTATGACCTCCCGTGGCTCCCGAGGCCTCCTGTGAGCTGTCACCCATTTCTCTGAGCTCTCACCTTCCACCTCCCCCGTTTCCAGGTCTCCCGCCACAAGGGCCGCCTCGCGTGTCCTCAGGCACACGCCTCCCCCCCCCAGGCTGCTCAGTTTCCTCATCTCGTTCACATCTCTGCCTGGCAGCAGTCCCCCAGCAGCGTTGTCCCCAGGAGCCAAAAGCTAGAGGCAGCTCTGCAGCCCAGCAGCAGACAAATGGAGGGACAGAATGGGCGCGTGTTACAGTTTTTGTCTAGCTGTACCCCCAAAGCCTCATGAGTCAGGGGGCAGGCATGAGTCACCAGGATTATGTATTTTAGTACTGATGGGATTATGAATCTGAGTACTGCTGGGAATTATAGGTGTGGCCTGAGGAGGACAGGCTGAGGAGAGAGCCTGAATGTAACATAAAAAGAGACAGAGAGACAGACTAGAGCTGTCGCCCTCTGCTCCCCTGGTTGGTCGGCTGCCTCTGTCATCACTGTTGCTGTTCCGCCGCCATGAACTGGATGCTCTCTGCCCTGTTCCACTCAGCCTTGGGCCAGCCTCATATGGACTGAAACCTCCACAAACTGTGAGCTAAATAAACTATGCCTTCCTTCATTTTGGGTGTCGGGTATTTGTCCCAGCAACAAGTAAAAAGTAACTAAGACAGCGCGCCATCCCACCGTCGTAGAATCTGGCCACACAAAGGAATGACGTGCCGATGTCCATCACGACACGGCTGAGCTCTGAAAACATCGTATTAAATGATAGAAGCCAGTCTCAAAGGAAGTGTTCAGAATGAATAAGTCTATAACGACAAAACATAGATTCGTGGTTGTCTATGGATAGAAGGAAGACCGGGGAGGTGTAGTTAATAAATACGGACCTCATTTGGAGGGTGATAAAAATGTTGAAGTATCAGTTGCATCCATCTATGGGGGCACTAAACATTTATATTACATTTTCAGTGGGCAAATGGTACAATATGTTATACCATTATATCAAGGTTTTCTGAAGAAAAAGGACCAGTATGGGACATACATATGCTTTAGGTTTTTCCAGCACAGCAGAGAAGCAGAAATAAAAGAAAGGGGGATGGAAACTTTTTTGACTCTGAGGACACAGAGAGGACCTCAGAAGACAGGGGAGATCCTTTGGCCTGAGACCAAGGCAGGCTGAGACTTTATGGACTTTTGCTGGGGGCGGAGTTTGAGGGACAGGTTCAGTGATACCCAAGGAGCTGATTGGAGGCCCCCTTATGGAGCAGGAAGGTACAAAGAAGTCATATGCAGGGGTAGGGCAGGAAGGAGGAGGAAAAGGTCATGGGGAAGACGCGCTGTTGTTTTGGGGGGTTAGCCATGTTGGGTCAGGGCCTGGATAATTTGGTAGTGCATACGCAGGCTGGAAGCCATCGACACACACACACACGCGTTTGTTGTAGGAAGGAGTACCCATGATGGAAGCAGAGTAGGCCTAGGACCTACCAAGGAGAGACACAGAAGACAGCTCCACAAGTCCATCCGAAACTAAAGGCCTGAGGAGCAGGAAGCCAATAATAGCCTAAGGCCTGGCCTGTGCCCCAAACGCAAGAGCCAGGAGGCGTGGGTGTTCAGGGCAGGAGGTGACAGATGTCCCAGCTGGCACTGGAGGCTATGCGGGCACCTCTTTGTGCCAGCCTCCAACACACGGAGCGACACTCTTGCCTGGGCAGAAGGAGCGGCCTCCATCTGACTCAGCATCTCATCAGCAGCCTGGGCCTCGCTTGGCCCAGGGAAGCTAGAACCTAACTCAATAACTCTCAGTAAGAGAGACAGCTGACGCAAAGTCACCTTGTGGGCCTGCTCAAGAGTCCCTCATAACTTGCTGAATGGCACCCCACTGGGGGCACGTGTTGGGGGAGCCCCAGTGTCCACACTTGCCTGGAAGGTGCAGCTGCATGTCCCAGGGGGTAGCAAGTACTGGAAGCCCCACTTCCTCCCAAGACCCTGAATGCAGGGACCAGGCTTTGTAAGGAGGGACCAAGAGCCAGGACCAGGCCAGCTTTCCTAAGGCCCTGGATGGGCAGCTCTTCGTGACAGCAGGCCTCCCATGTCCTGGGTCCTCGGGGTGCAGTCGCAAATCTCCCCCCTTCCTCCTATTTGCTCCTGGCTCATGTCCTTTTTCTGCACAGTAAAAACTCTAATTTATGGCCCAGGCAACCTAAGTTCCAGGGCTTAAACACACAGGATTTATCGTTGTCACATGCTAAGGAATCTGAGTCTGCAGTGCTGGGACTACTTCAGCAACCCAGGGACACGGCCAAGGTCCAGGCCCTTCCTTTCCCTCCTTTCAGTTCTCCTTGGTGTGTGGCTCGTCATGCTTCTGAGTATGGCCTAGTGGTCCCAGGAGCACTGCCACTGCCAAGGCCATCGTGGCTGCCTGCAAGGCAGAAAGGGCGGAGTGAAGAGAAGCACAAGGTGCATTTTCTCCTCTTGGCAGGAAGCCAGAGGTTTTTCCAAAAGCCCCCTAACAAAATCTTATCTGTTGGCATGAATTTTCTACAGTTGTTGTAACAAATTGCTATACATGGTGTCCCAAAACAGCATAAGTTATTTTCTAACTCCGAAGATCGGAGACCCAGAGGGATCTGGCTGTGTCAGTCACCTTCTCCTTATGGGAATAAAATGTCCGACACGCGTGATTGAAAGGCTAGGTTTAATTTGGCTTACAGCTGCAGAGGGTACAGTTCAGGCATAGACAGCCGGCTCTAAGGCACGGGGCAAGGCCCTGACAGAAAGCAGCAGAGGCAGCAGGGAAACCCAGACCCAAGCACATGCCCCTCCAGGTCCCACGCCCAGAGACCTGCCCCTCCTGACCAGGCCCCCTGCTAACAACAACACATTCAGCTATGCACTCCACCATGCAGTAAAGAGCACAACTGGGGTCGCACCATCCAGTCACCTTTGGAAGCCCCGCCTCTGGGCACGTGAGCCTCGGGAGGGACAAGGCATGTCTAAATCATCACACTAGCTTTGCTGGCCAGAGCTTCCATCCCCTTTCTGTCCCTTCCTTTCTGCCTTCCCGATAAAAGAGTTTCCATAATAGGCCAAGAGGAACAGATTGAAAGATGGACGACACAGGGCAGAGTTTATGGGGAAGGCGTGTCCATGGACAGGATAAATGTCCAGTAGGATGAACAGAAAGGAAATAGAACTGGAATCAGCGAGGCTGGAGGTCAGGGAGTTTTCCCGAGTTTTTTGTCTTTCTGAGACAGGGTCTCACTGTGCAGCTCAGGCTGGCCTTGAGCTCACTTTGTAGCCCAGGCTTGTGTCAAACTCACATTGATCCTCCTGCCTCAGCCTCCTGAGGGCAGGAATTACGACGTGTGCCACCATCCCCTGGCCTGCAGTTATTAGTCCACAACCCTGGGTTAGGAAAACACAAGTGCGCAGCATTGCTGCAGGCAACCCAGATGCCTGGGGCTCCATGCTGGCCTCAGCTCACCCCACGGTGGGTTCCACATAAATCCTTACGAACAGCCACCCCTCCCCGTCCCTTCCCCTGGGCCCAGCCTAATCTGTCTGCTAGCCACACTGTTCAGTGCCTGGCAAGTAGTAAACGCAGGGCTCAGAGTCTCGTTTGGAAAATAGGAGTTTGGACAAGGGTTCTCTGAGCCCCGCATGGTTCTGCTGACTTACAGCTGATGGATCCCTCTGCGGAGTGCAGAGCAAGCTCTGCCTTGTGCTTTTGGATGTCTAGGGCATGCCATTCCTGGGTTCTAAAAGCTAGACTCGGAGTATGATCTGTGGAACTTCCCTCACTCGTAGGATTTCTTCTCCTACCTCCAGCTTCTTCAGAAACAAAGGCGCTCACTCCTGCATTGCTCGGGGGCGGGGTATGAATAGTAAGGATAACAGAGAAAAAGTAAACGGCACACAGTCAGCCCTCGCTGAAGACTAGCTCATAGTAGGCCCGCTGAAAAGGAACAAAAGATGAAACTTGAAGGCATGTGGTACACACACACACACACACACACACACACACACAGAGGCTATCTTTAGAATGGGGACAATAAAAGAGCATAAACAGCAACCACCTTGCAGTTTTGGTTCCAGGCCTTGGGAGGACCCAGTCTTTTTCCACCCACAAGTGGGCGGCTTGTCGCTGCCCTGCTCTGCACATCTGGTCCTTGGAGAGGGAAATACTTGTCTGCACGCCCACTTTGAGAGCTTGGAAAAATGATTCTCCTGCTTTGTGAGATAAAATCCTATAAAAATGATGCAGGACTAAAACTTTTTTTATTTTTTTGTTGGTGAAGAGGTGTGTTTGTTTCGTTCCAAGACACCCAGCCCTGCAGGGTCCAGTGTAGCCTTAGCGCCTGTAGCCACGCGGGGCTATTTAGTCATATATTTAAATTAATTGCAATTTAAATTTCTGTCTCTCACTCACACTCACTGTGCTTCAGATTCATGACAGCACCCCAGCAGCTGTCCCCTCTCAGCAGAGGGGGTTGTACAACATTCCCGTCATCACAGAAGGTTCTAACAGCGCTGCCCTAGACTGATTCATCTCGCTTTTAATAAAAATAAGCCGTCTTTTAAAAATCATTCTAGCAGCTGAAGGACTGGTCCTCATAAAAAGGCCATCTGCCACTCTGGCAGGGACCATTTTCCAAGGACCTATGGCATAAAATCAGAGCCTGCCTGGAGGCCCACAGGTGGAAAAGATTGTGAAAGGCCCCTTGGCAGGGGCTCACCGGGCAGCACTGGGATGGATTTCAGATTGAATTACGAGCCAGCAGCTTCTTGGATGAGAGCCTAGTCAGCCACCACGCCTGGCTGGAGACATGCTAGGCCACCTCTCAGATGCCAGCTGCAGAGGGGAGGCCAGAAGTCTGGTCAAAGGCCCTTCATGGCTTTGAGCGGCAGCGTTGAAAGGGATCTTGCGCCCTTCCTGGGCCACAGAGAGGCTGACGCACACGCACTCGCCACCTTCCCCGCTTGCTCTTCCCGTTCTCAGGTGCCACCTGCTCCTTCCCCACGATGTCCTGCCTAGTGCCTTCTTGGAAAACCGCTAAGAGAACACTCCGCATCTTCTTTTTCTTTGCAGGACTGGGGTTCGAACTCATGACCTTCACTTGCCAGGCAGGCTCTTGTGCCACAGAGCTATCTCCCCAGCCCCACTTTGCATCTTTTGCACAAGCGGGAGCATCAGTGCTCTCTTCTCCCTGCCACACAGCGGGCATCCTAGAATCGAGGCCTGGGGTCTTCTCCAAGCCTAGCACGTAGTACCAGACCTTGGCCTGCTAGATGTTAATTAGCAGACCCTCTCCCTGCAGACTCCACAGGGCGCACCCAGCTACAGGTACCGTGACTGTGTTCTGCACGTCTGTCACAGAGAGCCTGTGCTGGGGACCTCGGCACTGGCCCAGGTGGCCTCACTCAGTGACCAACAGCACTGCTGCCTTGGAGGCCACGGTGAGCCCCAGGCCTAGAGGGCCACAGCCCCAGCAGGTCTGCGCCTTCCTCGCTGGCTGACACCAGGAACTTCTTTGGGTCTCATTTTACCTCTTTGGGTCTCATTTTCTGCAAAATGAATGTACAAGTCTTCTGAGATGGTCCGTGAGAAATATAGTGTAGTAAGATATCTGGCAGAACCATCTTCCTCGTTCTTGGCAACAGTGTAGGAGCCGGGTCCTGACGTAATCCTGGCACTCTTCCGGCCTTTCCCCTTCCGTGTGCAGCCTCTGCAGTCAGCTGACCTCAGTGCCGAGCTGCGTCACCTCTCCCTTGCGTGTGGGGCCGCCTCAGCTGGCTGTGTGGGCATGGGCTGAGGGTGCGCACTCCTTACTTTCTGGGTAGTCAGAAGTGCGCTTAGTAAAACCAGTTCCTTAGAAGGTACTCGGCCAGTGTAGATACAAATTTCCAGGGTGTTGCCCATCTCTACTGAAGCGGGTGTGTTTCCAAGAAGACGGGGGAATGGCGTTAGAGAAGCCAAAGTGATTCTGAGGGTGCATCCTCGGAAATAACAAAACAAAAGGTATAAGCCTAAAGCTCTCACTAAAGTGGTATTGGGGCCGAAAAAAAGTATTTTGGGATCCCCAAGCCAGTGATCTAAAATCAGCGTCTGCAGTGTTAGTGACTGCGTGACAACTCTTCACGACCATCTTCCAAAACGTGGAAAGAAGCTGGACAACAGCTGCTAACACGTTCACGTCCTTTTAACCGGAAAGACGCTTTTAGAGACACAGCCCAATGATATGGTCTACGTATGTAGAAGACCATCAGCCATAGTGATGACACGTATTCCAGGCCCTTGCTTCCGAAAACATTGAAGCAGGAAGTCAAGAACCAAAGAATGTGGTTAGGAACATTTTGTTAGAAATAAGGAAGAGAAGGGGCTGGGGAGATAGCTCAGTAGAGTAAGTATTTGCCTGGCAAGAGCGAGGGCCTGAGTTCAGTCTGTGGTTCTGGAAAGAGGAAATGAGGAATAGGAGAGCAGCTCCTGGATTTCCAGGAAGGGCCCCCCAGGGGCGGTTGCATGACATCTCAGTGCAGGAAGCAATGGGGTCCAGGAGCTGCTCAATTGCTTGTCCGTCACAGGCGGTCCTATGGGTTCGAGACTCAGGCTCTTGAGCCCAGTCCTTTCACTCAGAGTTCACAGTACACTGGGTGCTCGGGCGGATCCGGCAGCAGGGAGTGGCGGCACCTTCCCGCAGGAGCTGAATAGGGGCTAGCTGTATTTCACTCTGCCTCTGAAAATTACCTGTATCCAAAGTCCTTGTCTTGGTTACTTTTCTCCCATTGCTGGGACAAAATACCTGACACCCAAAATTAAGGGAAGAAAGGTTTCTTTAGCTCACACTTAGTGGAGGCTTCGGTCCATACTTGGCTGGCTCCAAGGCAGAGTGGCACAGGGCAGAGGGCAGCTGTTCATGGCGGTGGAAAACAGAAAAGAGCAAAGCGAGGGCAGCAGCTGAGGCAGCCAGCCAGCCTCTCTCCCTCCTTATTATTTGTATGCAGACTATCTGCCCCAGGGCAGGGGTACTGCTCACACCTGGAATCCCAGCATTGGATCAAGAATTAATCACAAACTCTAGGAGGCGCCCATGACTGCATGAGGCTTTGGGAAGATGCCAGGACACAGACTGTAACAGTCTAGTTCACTGCCTACTCCGAATTTCTGTCAACATGGCTCTTCGCTCCAGTGGGTCTCAGACCCTTCTGCCAGCTTGCTGCCTTACTTATGACCTAACTAAGTAAACTATCTCCTACAGTTGCGTTTGCTTGCGGAAAGGAACATTTGGAAGCAGCCCAAGTAAGGGATCAACGACAGAGGATGATTTTTTAAGAGTAGAAGTATTTATTAAGTCAGTGGAATGTCATGAAGCATTTAAAATATTTGAATTTAGAAAAGATGACGTAAGAAAGTCAACACAATATAACGGACTGCGGAAAGAACAGGACGGGACTCCTTGCAGGGCTGAGGGCAGGGGCTTCTGCGTGCAAATGCCTTTCCTCTAATGGACGCTGGAGCAGCATTGCATGCCCAGGGCACAGGGACTCACAGCCAGCAACCTTCAGCCACCAGGTCCTGGGACACAGACTGCCCAGGGTGGGAAGCAGACAGACCTTGAGTTCTGGCGGATCACATCAGCATGGACAGGCAACACAGAGCCCAAGAGCCAGCCAGGGGCAGGGTGGCACGCCACGACACCCGTGTGACCTTTAGGCTGTCCTCTGCTGTTGCACACGGCTGCTCTGTGTTCTGGCCTCTGCAGGGACAGCTGGGCCGGCTTCAGCTGGAATACACACTCACCTTCCTGAGTGAGCTGCTGTCTGCTGAGTCACATCCGTTTTTATCTTGGAAGTGAGGTGGTTCTAGCCCTTTGCAGGCCAGAAGTGCCCTGCAGGCCAGAGCAGGTCAGTTCGAGCCCTTCCACACTTGCCCCTCCTGCATGCATCTGACCCAACCCCAGGCTTCTCCGATGGTAAGGAGCCAGGAAGTGCAGCTGGGGCCACCTAGAGGAGACGCTCTTAGGATGAACTCAGGCTGCGCCAGGGGCCCCTGAAGTTCTCTCTGCACTGCCACCCTCTGGCACTGAGGGGCCACCAGGCCACTTAATGACAGCACTGGTTTATAATAGTCTGCACATTATACCTTTTACCTGGTAGCATTGGGAAGCAAGAAGAAAGACCTAAAGTCATAAAGTAGATCCTGAGTCTGATTTAGTATAAACTAGCCAGGACCTTAAGAAATCTCCTAAGGAGCCTCAGTTTATTCTTCTGTAAAATGGGAGTGCTCTTCCAGATTCTTGTCAGCCCAGATATTCTATTACTTTTTAAGTCACACGTAGCCACTTAGCAAATCTTCTTAATTTACCAAAAACAAGTGCTTTGTACAGGGATCATTTCCATCAGAGAGGAACATTTATTTAATTCAGTGAATGGAGGTTCCACTCCACAATCAGTGGGCTCCCAGGCAGGTGGCACATGGCAGAGGGGCAACAGTTCAAAGCAGCAGAAGAGAGCAAAGGCAGCAAGAGCAAGAGAGAAAAAGAGGGGCATAGCGCTCACCCCATCTCTGTGCCCTCTTCTTCCACAGGCTTAGGTCGTCTACAAGGCGAGGCCCCTGGGCTGCTGCTGAGCCACTTAATTAAACGTCTGAACTTCTCAAGTTGACATCGTGAACAACATCCCAGAGCCAAGGGCAAGCCCTCGACACCCCAGGAAGCAGAACTGCTGAGTGACTTAGGTTTCAAGGCTTCTCGAGTTGACGCAGGGTACCAGCCACCATAGGCCACCCCCGGTCCCGGGCAGCCGGGCACACTTCTTTCACCAGTTTCCAGGCACAGAGACAGGACTATTCTTATCGGTTCACGACTTGAGCATTCACATAGGCCTAGCAATCCTTAAGAACAAATACCAGACGTTTTGCCCCTGGGCCGCTGAAGCCTATGCAGAAGGCTTTCTGCGCATCTCTTAAGTGCGGCCAAAGTCCTAACAGTTTCAGTGTTGCTGGACTCCGGGTCCCAAGTCTCCTCTCACACATAAGGCAAACTCTTAGCTTCAAGCTCCTGTGTAAATAAAAAGCTAAAACATTCAGTGGCACGGCACAAGATAAACATTTTCATTCTGAAAGTTACAAACAAGGGAATACAAAACCTTGCCTTTATTAAAAGCAAAACCAGAAACACCCTGATGACCAAAATGTTCAGCCCTGGTAATCTCCGAAGTTGTTGCCAAGCACAGACGCCCCCGGAGGGTGTTGAGCCGCTGCCACCCGCCACCCGTGCTCCAGGGCTGCGTGAGAACCGGCCCGGCCTGTCAGCCACGGCCTCCTTACATGGATCTAGGCTGTCCCCCAGCAGGCTCACGCGCTGGGGGTGGGGCTTTGGAAAGTGGATTTATCCGTGGGAGGCTGAGCGCTCCGCTGCGCTATGGGTGGAGGACATCCGGTCGGAGGAGAAGGCAGGTCACTGCAGGTGAGCGCCGGGGGTCCAGAAGACGCTCCCCTGTGTTCTCTGGACCTTGTCCGCCAGGGACTGACCATCTCTTCCTCTGCTGGGCTGTGTCTTCCTGAGCCAGCTGACCTTAGGCTAAATCTGTCAGCCCCAAATGAACTTCTTCTTTATGCTGTAGGCAGCTGGCATTCTGTCCCTGTGATAAGAAAGTGACCAAGACAGGAGACGAGAAACCAAAGCCTTCACCATTCCCACGGGGCCGCCCTGGAGGTCCTGCAGAGTGTGAGGCTCGTCCAGCTCCGACTGACGTCATCTTGTGAAAAACGTCCTTCCGGGGGAGTCACCGGCGCTCTTCGCAGTCCGCCAGGGGTGCTGTCTTGAACGGCTCAGCAGCAATGGACAGCAGCCCCCGTCTGATAGCGAAACGGGATGACCTAGGCGATTTCCTTGCACTGTGTCCTCCTTGTTTTGAAAAATGGCCTCTTTGTTCTTAGGAGAGTGGTAGACTTCTCTTCCAGGACTACCTCCCCAGTCAGAAATAGAAGGAAACCATGGGACAGCCCAAGGCAAACAAAGATCTTGCTGGGAACAGGGACAGAGAAGCCTTATGGCTTTCAGAGACACTTCAGAGTTCCCTTTCTTTTCTTTCTTTCTTTTTTTTTATATTAAGGCCGGCTTAGCCTGCCCTAGGGGTGGGGCTGGTGTAGCATGTGGTGCCGGGGCTTGAACTCCAGTCCCTGTGGTTACTTAAGCTTGCCCAAGCAGGCACTTTAGACAGCTGAGCCATCTCAGCGGCCCAGGGTTTCCTTTCAAAGGCAGGGTCTGCTGAGGAGCAGAGCTGAGGCCCCAAGCGCTGGGCCGTCTTCCCTCGTGTGCTGTGCGCCGCTCTCTCCCTCCTGCTTCTGAGGTTCTGCATCTGTTAGGACATCTGCGTGGATTTCTAGCCAGCCCGTCGGCCCGGGCCTGGACTCCCACGGCTGCACTGCCATCTGTCAGGCCGAGGCATCCACGCAAGCACGCAAGTGGCCTACACCAATGCCCACCTCCTTGCCCGGCCAGATGCCCCACACCTGCTTTCTAAAGTGCCCATGACCTCCCTGGGGCTGGGACGGAGGCCAAATGCAGCAGAGAGATTCTCTCCACTGTCAGCAGACATCAAGTCCAGGCCTAAGGAGCGTGCAGAGGTGCTGACTCCAATTTCCCTCACAAAGCTAATGTGCATTAGGATCAGAAAATACAGAACATGACTTAAAAAGAAAAAAAGAGAAAGTGAAAATCACTTATTATCTCATCATGCAGGCTAGCTACAGCCCCGGAATAGAATCTTCTAGCCTTTCAAGCTGTAGCAAAAAGCAAAAAGGACCATGCCTCCCATCCAAGTTCAGACCCTGGCGATTATCTCTGACCAACACTAATGGCCCACTTTCTCATTATCTATTCACTTTCAATGTCATTTTCATGCTCTCAGAATACTGCAGTCCCAGGGGACCTTTCGGGTTAGCTCAGTGGCTTAAGCTCTCGAGCGGGCAATCCCAGTCAGGCACAGGATGGTGGTTCTATCCACACACCCACCCTTAAGGTAGTCAAACAAACAAAAAACCCTCAGTTTTTTCAAAAAGACACACACACCAAAAAAAAAAAAAAAAAAAAAAAAAAAAAAAAAAAAAAAAAAAAAAAAAAAAAAAAAAAAAAAAAAAAAAAAAAAAAAAAAAAAAAAAAAAAAAAAAAAAAAAAAAAAAAAAAAAAAAAAAAAAAAAAAAAAAAAAATAGCAAGACCCTGTCTCAAAAAGACAAAACAAAACAAAACAAAAAAATACTGCAGTCTCACACATGCACACGCACATACGTGCCCCCCCCCACTTATTTATGTAACCAAATTCTTGGCATGGGATAGCTAGATCCTCCCATGTTTCCAGAAAGTGTACTGCTTCCTTAACCAAAGCATCCAACCACGTAAACGACCTGTTCATCATGACACCCTCGCAGGCCTGGGCGGACGGCCCCAGGCATGCTGTGGCTTGCTCTGCAGAGCCGGCGGCTGCCTGCACTCCCTGCCATCAGCCTGACCTGGACAGCGACCTCTATCAGCCATGCCAATCCCAGACCCTCTGGGTCCTACAGGAGCAATGCCCTGCCTCACCCTGGGGATCTCTACGGCTTCTTCACACAGTCATTCCCAAGAAGGCAGCCCTGTGCAAGTGGACAGAGACTTCTCAGTCTGGAGGGGGGCCCTGGCTCATTCTCCCAGAGCTGAGTCCAGCTCTAGAGCCCCAGCTCTGCGACTCGGGGCTAAGGGCGCCTTATTGCTAAAGCCTGGAGCCCCAGCAAGCAGGTGCAGCGGCTGTCTCCCTTTCACATCAGGGAATGGGACACAGAGCGAGCACATGATATGTGGAGTTGCAGGTTGTGGTGCGTGGAGAGCCGGGGTCTTCATCCGCTCTGTTGTGCTAGAGACACGATCTATATGCATGACCCCATCTCCCCTGGGCAGCATGGCCAAAGAGACAACTGCGGACCTAGAGGCACAAACAACTGCTCCTTCTGCCCGCAGCTACCCTGAATGTGCCAACACTGAACTGCCCTAACAGAGTCCTAGCAAGGTAGGGACTCCCGGTCATTTCACTGAATGGCTACAATCAAAAACAGCCAACAATCCAAATGCTGGCAAGGATGGGGAGCAACTGGCACTCTCCCCTTGCTGGAGGGAATGTCTGGAAAACTGTACTGGAGTTTTTAACTAAGTGTAACACACACCTATATTACGCTTATGCGGCGCTGGGTAGCAACGGAGAAGCTCCGTGCCTAGCTTCTACCGAGAGAAATACGGACTTACGTCTACACAAAGTCTTGCATAGGGCTGTCTGTAACCACTTTCTCCCCAATAGACAAAAGCAGAAAAACATTCAAATGTCCAGCAGTCAGAAAGCAGATAGTGTGGAATTCTACGAAGCAATAAAAGAGAACAAACAGCTGACGATATTCAACGATGTGAATAAATCTCAAAATCATTGCATTGAATGGAAACATGCAGGTACAAGAGAGCTCATCATGAGCTCACACACATTTCCATTTATTTAAGAATAGGCAAAATTAAGCTATGTTGATAGACGTCAAAACAGCATTTGCCTGGTGGTGGGAAAGAGATAGGGATGAGAGTGCCTAGATAGCGCAATGAGAAAACGTTTAGGAAGGTGCAAACGGTCTACAGCGTGGGCTGATGGCCTGGGGTAGTATAAGCTTTTTCTCAGATTCACCAAACTGTGCGCTTAAGATTTATAAACTTTGCTGCATGAGAATGAAAACTCAATAAAGTCATGTTGGCATTTCAAAAGTATAAAGTCTGAAACCAGTCTTTCTCTTCCACAAATCAACCCATGGTGGGCAGTTGAGCTGCACTTCACCAAACCATCTCACATAGGTCATTGTCATCATTTGAATGTCCAAAGATGGGCCACTCCATCTTAGCGACAGCCGCTGAAGTGCGAGAAGAGACTCCGAGGAGGAACCCTGAGCAGAGCTTTCTGGAAGGATGCCTGCAGCTCTCTTTCCCATTCAGCTGGCTGGGCCTCCACTGCATGGCCAGGGCCTGTATAGGGGGCCTTGGGATTGTAACCCAGTCCGAGGTTTGAGAGGAGTGTGGAATGAACTTTGGTGGACAGCTGGCAGTCTTGGGCACATTCGATCTCTTCTGCTGCAGCTCTTGGCACGAGCCTCCTCTTCTCCATTCTCAGATACCTTGCCAAGCTCTTTGCACTGCCAAAGCAGCACCATGTGCTTCCGACTGAAGCCAAGCCCTTGCCAACTGTGTTGGCAGAATCCCTGCAGTGCTGTTAGCTGGTAGGACAGCATTCCACCTGAAGAGACAGGAGCTTTTGAAACCACGTGGCAAACAGTTGCGCGTAGCTCTTTAAGCATGGCAAGATCCCAGGAGGAGCACGGTGACCCTTCTCCATTGGTTACTCAGAGATGGGAGCCCGAGAGGCAGGGACCAACCGGAAGGCCTGCTCTGGGTCGCCACCAAGCTGTCACGGTGCAGCCTGGGCCATCGGGTCGAGGCAATTCCTTCACGGAACACCTTCTAACGAGGCAGCTGATTGCCGAGAACCCCTAAGAAAAGCTGGGAGGGGTGTGAGCCCTACTAGCAATCGCCACATATTGTCCCCCCTAAGGACCCTAGACAGAGAAGTTAGGGTGTTACAAAGCAGTCTTCACACAAGACTGTGACCTCTGGGCTCTGTGTGACAGTGGGGGTCAGGCGAGGTCCAGGCACCCCAACGCATGCTGTCCTCTTGAGGACCCCTGAGAAGGCGGAAGCCACGTACAGGCGTGGGAGCACCGGGCTCACAGGAAATCCCTGGACCTTGCTCTCAATTTTGCTGTGAGCTTAAAATTTCTCAAGGCAACCAAGTCTGTTATGCTCAGCGGCTGTTCCTCGTCCCTAAGGACGCGAAGAGTCAACTCAAGTCGCCACAAACTCCACCAAGCCATGCCTATCAAGAGCAGGGCAAGCCGGAAGCCAGTAGGACAGCTGGGCAGCCAGAGAAGACCGGGCACTGGCTCCAGGGGTCCCATCCGCAGTTGTCGTCTGCAAGCTGATGCTCAAAGTTGGCGAAGCCCGCAGTGCCCTGCCAGGGCTCCCCACCCAGGACGCCCTGCCACTGAGCCAGCTTTACATGGCCTGGAAGAGTATCCAGGCTGCCCAGGAGGAGATGAGGAGGCACTGGCTTTTCCCAGGCCTGTGTTTTACTCTAATTGCTTTTGAACCAGTCATGGACTCACTCTTTTAATCATCAATAGAATCATTGAATTCCCCTGAGGGCAGTCCTAACTGCTGTGGTGTCCTGATATTTATTGGCCAACCCCCCTCAGAAAAATCACAAATATGAAAACGAAGTGGAAAAGTAATATTTAGAATGAGAAAACAGATGGCAGTGTCGCCTTGGTGCCTTGGAGCTCCAGGCTGCTTTCTGCTGAGATTTCCTGGGGGCACAAGTGACCCCGTGTAGAAAGGCCTGGCCCTGGGCTGGGGAGATAGCTCAGTAGAATAAGTGCTTGCCTGGTAAGCGCAAGGACCTGAGTTCAATCCCTGGTTCCACAAAAAAAAAAAAAAAAAAGTCCTGATCCATGGCCGCCTATCCCTAGCTGCCAGGCCTTCCATGGGGTGTGCTGGGCCACAAAGTCTGGTGGCACCAAACCTCAAGAAGTGCCACCTCTGTATTTGCCACCTCAGCGAGGGCCACACAGTGTTCTCTGTTGGTGCCAGATATGGTGAAATGATGGCACTAATTACTTAGTTCCAGAAAGAAAGGGAGAGGTGGGAAGAGCTCTAAAATTGTTTGACACAGGCAGGCTGCAGGGTTGGGCGCAGTGGAGGGTTTCGGGCAGGCCTTCCAGATATTTCCAAATACCCTCGTCAGCTCTTGGGTGGCTTTTGTCCACCGGTGACCCTGCCCATGGGCTCTGCACTGTGACCAGGCTCTGCCAGGCAGGGGAGCTGGTTCCATGCTCAGTACCCAGGGACCACCCCTTCTCTGCCACCTGGAGGACTTGCCGTTTTTCTATTCTCACCTTAACTGAGTACAGACCCCTCCTCACTGCCCCAGCTGGGTCCCAGTGACCTGGTGCTACAGGGCTCCTGGAGGCAGCAGCTAGCACCACACCAGGAGGGAGCGTGGAGCTCCGTGGCTCTCTAATTAATGCCCAGCCCCACAGACGCTGGCTGCTGGCCACTGCCCAAGCACTCAGACTTGGACAGCTGTCCCTGGAGGAATGCCACGAGAAGCTCTCTGGGGAGTGGGGAGTGGGGCTAGGTCTGCGGTGGGAGGGACAGGGGCAACCAGACAGGCTCCTTTGAGGCGCTCCTGGTGGCCCTCCCTTTAGCCGCAAGCTTCAACTCCCATGCTGTGTGGAAGGGAAAGAGCCCTACGCCCAAGGCGTGGCAGGCTCTGAGCTGTGCTTCAGAAGGAGAGCGCCAATGCGATGCGAGCAGGAGCCAAGTCCCGCTCTGCGCTCTCTGGAGAGTGAAAGCAGCTGTAGGTGCTCAGGGCTGGGCCAGCCTGCTGGGGTCCCTGTGCCACCCAGCAAGTTCTGCGCAGGCCCGTGGGAGGAGGGGCCGAGCCGCTGGACAGCTCTGGAGGCGGCTCCATTTCCAGTGCGGAGAGGCCCACAATCTGACTGCCACCAGTGGCTTGGGACTGGGTGGGAGGCTCAACGCAGCAGCCCCTCCCTGGCTCCCAGCAGCTCCGCACTGCTAACGAGGGTGGGAGGAGACTACTCTGGAAGGCAGCGCTGTGCTGCACAGGGCCTCAGGCTCCGCCCTTCTCGGCCTGGCTTCTCTTGGAAATAAACCCGCCTCCCTGATGCCGGCACAGCGCAGCCCTTGTGTTGGGGCTCCTCCAGGAAATACGGACGGCAGGCAGAGACTGCACCACACCACAGCGTGAGGGCCACAGACAGACGCCCTGCAATGAGTGCCGGGGCGTCGTGAGGGCGAGGGATGCAAGCTGGAGAAGGTGCTGCTCCGGGACTCCAAAGCTCCCGCAGCGTGTCCTACCCCTGCTCCCAAGGCCACGCAGGAAGGCTGGCATAGCACAGGAGCAGAGGCCCCCAGCCCCTGCTCCCAAGGCCAAGCAGGAAGGCTGGCGTAGCGCAGGAGCAGCGACCCCCCCCCCCCCCCCCC
>PVJA010015787.1:0-44586 GCA_004027025.1 Myocastor coypus | reverse complement strand
AGTGCTGGGATTACAGGCGTGAGCCACCACGCCCGGCTCATTAATTTATAAACAACAGTGCTAACCTAAGGCACAGGCAGTGTATTTTTTAATTAATTTGTTTTAAAATAGTTTACATTGTCTTAATTCATTACAACTGGTTTTATTTTTGATTGTTTTCTATTTTTTAAAAAGAGTACAAAGCAGCATTAAAACAAAAATTCCAGGGCTGGAGAGACAGCTTAGTGGTCTGAAGCACCTGCTTAGGCAAGCGTCGGCAGGCACAGGAGACCCAGGCTCGCTCCCTGGCACCACACGCCATACCAGCCCACCCTTAACCAAACAAACAAACAAAAACAACAACAACAAAAGAAAAAAGCAGAAAAATGCCAGTGATACAAAATTTCACTACACAAAGTAACGTGAGTTTCTCGGTGTTTGTTGTAATGCATAAAAGATAAACTAGTTGTGTATTTTTTATTCTTTTGTTGCTGGGAGCGAACTCATAATCTCGTGCTTGCCAGGCAGGGGTTGTCGCACTGAACTATCTCCCCAGCTGAAACTAGTTGTTTATGTTGCTAGATATATGTGTGTAAAACTGGAAAAAATATGAGAAATTAAGAAGAGAAAAAGGCTAAAGAATTGAAAAAAGGAAGCAAAACAAATTAACCGCTCCTTTCTGCAGAGCAGCAGAGCCCCACATGTAAGCCACGCTGACACACACTACGACCAGCTTTAGGCAGCCACCCCAAGGCCAGGAGAGGAGGCCCGAGCACCGTGCACTGCCTGTCACTCTTTGGCTGACTCCTTTTCCACCGGCCTAGTTCCTCCTAGGGGACAATGTGACCACTCTGGACAGTGGACGTGCTTCATGACAGCCTACTTCCAGGTGGAAGTGAAGCCTGAGAGCAACCCTGGCAGCCCAGGCTCAGGACCTGGGCATCACCGGCCTTGTCCTACTGGCCATCCCTATCCACACCCAGCTCCAGTCCTGTGCCAACCCAGGGTGGCTCAGGGAGGAGGGAGCTTCTTTTGTTCTCAGAGATGACTGTGGGGTGAAACACCATGGGTATCAGGAGGGTGGAATGAATTAGACTGTTTGCTAAGCAGGATAAGGGAATTGTGCATAAAGGCTATTTGATAATACGAAGCAGCATGTCATGAGTTGCACATGCAGTCCCTTTCTTGTGGAGACACCAGCATGTGGCTGGTCCCATGCTCAGTGACTGGCCATTTCTGGTAGCCGGTGTCTGGCTCGGCACTGACAGAAATCCTTCTGTCCTCAGTCCACTGCAGAAAATGCCTGCAGTTGAGGGAGACACACATCCTGAGAAAGGCTACCTGGCTCTGCAGGGGAGTCTGCACCTCAAGGCCTTCTCCCTTGGGGTGTAGAGAAGTCCACCCACTTGCCACTGGAAGAGGACCCTGAAAGGCGCCCTCTCTTTCGGGTCACACAAGGTGGCTTGTGCTTGCATCCTGGTTCTGTGCCTCAAATCCACTTCTCTGCCCATGGATGCCACAGATCGTGAAATGAGAAGCAACTCCAGTTGTTCTTCTACCCAGAACACCATGACAGGCTTCCCAGGGGACCCAGTAGGAAAAGCAACAAAACAAAGTATTACCTTTGAGGAGATTTGGGGGGGCCAACTCACCCACTTCCTGGCTGGTGGTGTGGACCCCAGAACTAGCAGGAAGCAAGCTGCAGAGATTCATTGACACAAATGCTGGTCCGAGGGCTAAACATTTCCTGGAGGTAAAGAGAGACGAGTTTTCTATAGGAAGTGCTATTTAGTGAGGTGCACCAGGCTTAGGAAAACTGTAGAGGCCACAGTATAGAAAGGCTTAGTCCTTGGTAAAATGTGTAGAAGAACTTCAGCTGGTGTGGAGATTCAAATGAAAGCTTCTGAGCTTCTAGCTGAGATAGAGCACAATGCACACAGAAACTATAATCACCATCGCATGGGAGAAATGGGTTCGAGACGTCTATTGCTCAGCACGATGACATTTCTGATGGCAGCACCCACCCAGTAGCTTCTTGGCAAATGTAAAGAGACAGGGCACCATGCATTCCCAGTATGAAAATGGGGGCTGCGATGTGCAGTGACCCCCGCCCTAGTCAGCGAGCTCTAGCCACCCTGTGCTGCCCATATGCTTTATGATGTATTGTACATGGGCACTGCATGTAGCGTTACCTGCCAATTTAAAAATAGTAAATACACTTCTAGAGATTAAGGTAGGAAATAGTTCATGCCCTTAAACGATTTGAAGTCCTTATTTCCATGTGTTCAGTTAAGACCAAAAGCTGGAGGATAGGAATGGACCTCGGGGAGCTCAGCTGCCAGCATTCCTGATCTAGCGCACGCGCCTTGTGTGGCAGATGTGCTGGAGTTCGAAGCCAGCAAACTGAGCGAGTGTCCGTTCCCCTTCTGCTAGATAAAGGGCTCAGACAAGACTCATGCTCCTGCAGCGAGCCATGTGTGGCCCTCGCCGTGCTGCCGCAGGGAAGGCAGTCAGTCACCTGATGCAAGTCTCAGGGACAAACCAGGGAGCAGTTCATAATGGGCTAGATGGAAAACTTCTCACAATAATTCACCCCCAAAGATCATGCCATATGACCACGTAGGCTTCCTCCCAGGGATGCAAGGGTAGTTTAACATATGCAAATCGATATAAGTACTCCATCACATAACTGCAAGCAAGGATACGAAATAACATGATCAGCTCAACAGAGACAAAAAACTTTGACAAGCCAGGCCATGGCGGTGCACACCAGTAATCCCAGCACTTGGGAGGCTGAGTCAGAAGGATCGGTGTGAGTTTGAGACCAGCCCGGGCTACGAAAAGTGAGCTCAAGGCCAGCCTGAACTGCATAGTAAGACCCGGTCTCAAAGAGACCAAATATATATATTTGGATATCTTTGACAAAATCCAATATCCATTTGTGATTAAGAACACCCTGGATAATTAAGGGATAGAAGGTGCTTAGGCAGACAGATGCAGGACTGGAGTTCACTCTGGTGAGCTTTACTGGCCCTGCCTCTGGGGTGCACTGAGAGGGTGACTGTGACCAGCAGGCATGGTAGTGCAAGCCTACAACCCCAGAGCTTGGGAGGCTGAAAACAGAAGGATAACTAAGAGTCCAATCTGTGGAGTGAGACCCTGCAGCCCCTGTACTAAACATATTAAAAGGATAGAAAGCCCTTAAGTTAATATAACCAAAGCTATATATGACAAGCCTACTGTTAAAATTATTTTAAATGGAAAACCTGAAAGCCTTCCCTCTAGATGGAAAAGTAAGACAGGGATATCCACTATCACCACTGTTGTTCAATGCATGCATACTTGAATCCTTAGCAAGCAGAATTAGGCAAAAAAAAAAAAAAAAAAGGATATGTATAAGGAAGAAGTCATACAGTCATTTGCAGATACCATGACACTAAATAAATAAATAAATAAATAAATAAAACGGAAAAATTGCACAAAATGACTCCTAGGATCAGTAATCAATACCATTAGTGTAACAGGTTATGCAATCAACACAAAATGATCAATACTGTTTCTGCAGACACATAATAATGTCACCAAGAATGTATTCAGGTAAACAGCATCATTTACTATAGGCTCAAAGACACTTAAGTACTTAGGAATTAACTTAAAGAAATGAAGAATCTGTACAATAAAGGCTACTGCCCTCTGAAAAAGGACACTGAAGAAGTTATAAAAAATGGAAAGGTATTTCCTGTTCCTGGATAGAAGGAATCGCTATTGCAGAAACTAATGTAAAGACTGAGTGCAGTGCCAGTAGAAGTGCCAAGAGCACCCCTTATGCCAGCAGGGGCAACAACCCCAAAATATATGTGGGCGCAGTGGGGACCAGGAGAGCAAAAGACCACAACAGGAGGCATCGCATTCCTGCTATTGAAGTTACATCACAAAGCCATGGTAATGAAACCAGCTTGGGTCTGGCACACAAGTAGTCCTGAGCATCCCTGGAACAAAACAGAAGAGGCAGAGGCAACCCCAGACCTCAACCCCCTAAACTTCTGCAAAGGGGCCAAATACGTGTGGTGAAGGATAAGCAGGCTCTTCCAGAAATAATCCTGCAAAAACCTGCAACAGGTTGAACTCAACCCACATGCCTCACCATGCACTAAATTAAAAGAAATCAAAGATTTAAAGTTAACACAGAATTAATCTTCTGGAAGAAAAAAAATAGATAAAACTCTTGAACCCGTAGGCAAAGGCTAAAGCTTTCGGGGCAGATCTCCGTTTGCACAAAAGTGATACCAAAAATCAACAACTGGGAGGGCCTCAAATTAGAAAATTTCCTTGCCATCAAAGAAACCCCCAACAGAGTGAAGAGACCAACTGCAAACTGGGGCAGATGTTTTTGCCAGCTACTCCTTGGACAAAGGACTAACATGTGGAATTCTTAAAAACATAAAATAATTGAAAAACTCCAAATAAAAGAATCAGTGCAAAAAAAAAATCAGCAGCTTTGGGCCGAGGAGATAGCTCAGTGGAATAAGCGCTCCTCTGGCAAGCACAGGGTCCTATATTCAATCCCCAGTACTGAAAAAAAAAAAAAAAAATGTTAGCAACCAAAATGCACAGACACTTGTCCAAGGTACGAGTAGCCAATATGCACAGGAAAGCCTGCCCGCCATCTCTGGGCACTAGAGAACTGTGAAATGAAACAGCGCGGGTGTTCCGTCTTCCTCCAGAAAGCCAAGACATCACTGAGAAATCAAACAGCTAGTGCTGCGAGGCTGCAAGTTGAAAGAAACCCTCCACGGTGGAGGGAGAGCAAACTTGCACCGCTACTTTAGAAGTCAGTATGGAGATTTCTCCAGACACCTAAAAGTAGAAATTCCATTCAAGCGGCCATCTTCCTTCAGAGGGTCTCGTGAAAGGCGAAAGGCTGCATGTTACAGCTGTGCGTGCGTGGGCATGTTCGTGGCGGCACACCTCGCCCATATGTCCCTCAGAGAATGGGTGCATCAGGAAGCTGTGGGAACCACACACGAGGGAGACAGCTCTGCCACAGAGGAAGGTAACCTGGGTCACCTATGGGAACCGAGGAACCGTGCGTTAGTCATGTTCCATGAAATAAGCCAGACACGACAGGGTAAACATACCCTCATATGAGAACCCCAAATCTGCTATGTGAGAAACCTAAACTGAAGAACAACATTCAATGTAGACAGTGGAGAATGGGGATATAGAACTTCAGCAAAAGAGAAAAAGACCGAGCCTTGGAGGCCCTGGTGACACGGCACGGGAAGGGATGCGCACTGGATTAAAAGGTCGGCTACCATGAAGTAATGCCCCATAAGGAGCGTCATTATTGTGCACTGCAAACGAGTGTGAATAGAATAAAAATAAGTCAATAAATAGCTTCCAGCCCTCATCAAGTTGGCCCTGGTGACCGGAGGGCCACCTCCGCTGCAGAAGGCAGAGGAGAAGCCTCGACTGCTTCTGTATCTAGCTCTCTTCTTACCCAAATCTGCTTGCTTTCCTCTCCCTACACTTCCTGGGGCACTTCTCTAACTCTTCCAGGGTCCTCTGTACCTGGCTACACTTTTTTCCGAATCCAGCATGCCGGGAAGAGGGGTGAGAATGTTAGGAGTAAGGTGTTTGCCTCAGTTTGTGATTCTCAGTGCAGGCATAATTCTTCAGAACTTTGGCAGTGACAGTTGTCTCTAGGCACAGCTGACCACCGGCACAACTATGCTTCCCGAAGTGCAGCATAGCCCGGCTTCCATGACTGTGTGACCATCACCTATTTGTTGAGTTGGAAGGAAAATGACAGAACTTGTAAGAAATTCATGGCAGTGTATTTGTTACAGTGGGCGAAATAAAAGAAATGAGTTTCTTAAAAAGAAAGCTACAGCAATTTTCTAGTCACTTCCTAAGCTAACAACAACCGAACACAACCACACACAAGCCAATTTATATCCCCATAGGTACTGCGTGTTATCATATGCTTCATTACATATTTCATGCCTCAGTTATAAATTGAATATAGAAATAAATTTTCAGCTTCAAGAAATCCAACACAAAGTATGGTGATCCATACTGTAATACTATATGGTAAGCTGCAATTAGAATTATTAAGTTATTGAAGCTGTTGTTGAAGTGCTTCTACTTCATACTTTTAATTAGAGTGAGCGTATTCATTCCCGAGCCTTTTTCACGCTTTTCAGAGAGAGTTTGGATAATAAGTTCAAGTTTTGTTTTTTTGCACTGGGTTTCAAACTCACGACCTTGCACTTGCTAGGCAGGCACTTGTGCCACAGAGCTATCTCCCCAGTCCTCTAGAGTTTGAGTAATAGTACCACAGAATAAAGGTCCAATTCTGGTGGAGCTCTTAACGCAAAACAGCACATGGCCCGCGCTCCTGTCGTTCATGCCTCACGGTCCCCGCTGATCGCACCTTAGCTCGCCTGTGCACTGACTCGGGGTGCTCCTCCTATATTTTGCCTTATTTAGGTGACAGGTACTACGTTTCATCACAAAAAAGTGGAAGGTAGAGCATAGCTTTCTTTAAAGAAGTCAAATCTGTCCAAGTTCTACTTGTGTGCTTAGCTTTCGGCGCATGCCGTGGACCATGACGTGCGTTTCTCTGTAGCAGGCAGCAATTCCAAGGGCTTGCTTTCCGTCGCAGTGCTTCCCCTAGCACAAACATCTAACACATGTTTGCGTCAGAGCTCCATTCTGGAAGGTCATGTCTGTCTGCCACTGATGTCCAGTCGTGAGTACTCAGGACTCTTGAGTTCTAATGTGCTTGGTTCTTTGTTGTAAAATAAGTATGGACTCCATAAGGGGCCTGCGTAGAAGGCTAGTGTCCAGTCTCGGAGTCTATTGTTTGTAAAGAGCTATAAAATGTAGAGTGCAGAATATTTGCTGAAGTGTGCAGATCCCAAGGCGTTCTATGCTCTGCATTAAGGCCACGTTTAACATGTCTGAGCTCTGAGCTTAGCATGGTTACGTCATCAATGAAGTTATATCCATGTCTTACATCTGGCCTAATAAACTGTTTTAGTTACTTAACTGTTTTTGTGCAATGGCACTAGACTGAAGTGTTCATGAGTCCAACTATGGGAGAAGAGACTTCCCTCCTCTGCTGCAGGCATCCAGCAGCACGCAGATATATTGATGTCATATTGCGAGTTGGTCTTATTAAAGTCACTGCTTAAGCCAACTTGTGCAACCAAAGAAGCTCACAGGGCCTTGCTCAGTGACTTTTCTTCAAGTGTTTGCATTTCGAAGGGCGGAAGGGACTCGTCCTTCTCAGTGTGAGCTCTGCGGTGTGACGTGGGCACCGTCTCCCACAGATGCAGTTATTGAAGTCATAAAATGGAGACAGGGCCTTCACCGGGTTTCCTTACTGAAATGAGCATGCAGATGAGCAGGAACGCTCTGAGGCAAGGATACCAGACTGGGGAGCCACGAACGAGAAAGAAAATGCGTATAGAGACGGAAGAGGGAAGGAGATCGGGAGAGGGGCTGGGTGAAGGCGCCAAGAAGAGCAGGGTTCCCAGAGAGGCACTCAGGCCTCACGCCTGTACGGAAGAAATCAGGAGCAGTGGGGGCTGAAGAGCATGGCTGCTATTGGTGCCGGGAGGGTGCCGTGCCTCCAGGCCTGTGGCTTTCCATGGATTTGAGGCAGAATTTGTGAGGTTTTGTAGGCAGTGAGGTGACGGGAGTGCCACAGAATGCCACTGTACGAGGCCTTCAGGCGAGGCTCTGTACACAGCCCAGGGCTGCCTAGCCACGTGCCAAGAGCTCCTTAACTCAGGCACAGAAGGGGGATTTCTGTCCTTCATAAGAAATTGGTATATGTTTTGGAGGCAGTGTAAATGAACAACGCCGGGAGATTTTTAAAATGAGGTGCAGAGTGACTGAATTGTTAGTGCCAGGCTCTGAAGGGCAGAGAAGAAAGGGCGTGGCTGTCCGCAGGGGAGAGTCTGACGGTTGCCCTGGAGGGTCACTTGCTGACTCCATGCAGGCAGAGGTCAGGGGCGATGCCCACTGCCGGGTGCGTGGGACTGAAGCCTGGCAGCATCTCGGGGACCGTGCTCGGCCCGAGGTGACTTCCTCCAGACGCTTCCTGGAGCTCTGAGCTGACCGGCTCTCCTTGGCCACACTGCGGCCTTGCTTCCCGGTGGCTAGAGACCCGCAGGGTCAGGTACTTGCCCTCCCCAACCCCCAGTGACGGAAAGTCAACCAGCACCGCAGGGCGCTGCTTTCACTGCAGTAGAAATTAAAGGAGTTCTTCAGTGTGGGTTGGGTGGTGGGGGAATCCCCCGGGGAGCACTTCGTGTTCGTGCAGGCCAGTGAAGGCCCTTCCCCAGCTTTAGAGGTTGTAGCCTCAGGATCCGAGATGCACAAAGACAGAAATAGGTTTGAAAGAGCTGCTTCCGGGAGTGGGAGGCGCCAGGGAGCCTAGCGGTGCTCCCATCACGAGCTTTTTCTCCTGTGCGTTTCATCTTTTTCCCAGTACCTCAAAGGCCGGTTTTCCCGCTGAGATCCACACGCTATCACTGCCTGAATTAGGATTAGGTTACGAGGTGGCGGTACCAGGGGACCCAAGGACATGGGACCAGAGGTCCAGCTACTCATGGGAGGGACCAGGATCGCTGTGGTGAGGAGGGACCAGGAGCGGACACACAGTGGAGGCAGGGGAGCTGACAGCAGAAACCTCGGGGAAGTCCAGGCAGCCTGGGGGCGGCACCGAGTGGACACAGACGGTGCGGTAGGTTGTGGCGGCCGGTCGTCCTGCTTCCGAGTCTCTCTCTGGAGGAGAGGCTTTATTAGCGGATTATGAAATCGGCTGCAGGAGGCTGCGCCGCTCCTTCCCGCCCTGCCTCGTGACGCTCTCTTCCAGGCGTCTGAGCTCCTGCAGCAGCCTCCGCATGGCTGGCAAGAGTCCGGGGATCCCAGGAGTGGCCGTCCTCAGGCTGTTCATTCAGGTGTCACTGCTAATTAAGGCTTGGTCGTTTAACCAGGTATTGAATGTCAGCGTTAAGGAAAAAAAAATTTAAGTATTAATTTAAAATTTGACTTCATACTTGTTGACTTTTCTTTGTCTGTCTGTCTGTCTGTGTGTCTCTCTACACACACACACACACACACACACACACACACACACACACACACAACCTAGGAAATTATGCAATAAGCCAACTTCAAACAAATCTACTTTAGACTAACAACGATAGTGTTCAGGGATTATTTAATTTTAACTGCGGCGTGTGTGTGTGTGTGTGTGTGTGTGTGTGTGTGTGTGTGTGTATGTGTGTGTTTAGACGTCCTTCTTGGCTGCGGCTGGGGTCACGGAGGCATCAGCACTACGGGATGCAGCCTTTGCCCGGCCAGCTTCGGCGCGCCCACCCCAGCTCTCGCAGCACATCCTGCCCTCCCTGGCCAGCGCTGCTCTTCCCAGTGCCTCTCTTCCCGCAGAACTGCTCGGCTCCTGATGAAGGAGCCTCCTCCCTATCTGCCCTGGCACATGCCTCCTCTTCCTCTGCACCATGCTCTCCCACTCTTCTACTTGCCTGGAGAAAGGTTTGGGCAGTTTTCCTCGTGAACAGAGCCTGCCACCCAGCCAGGTTGGCCGCTGTTTCTGTCAGGTTCTGCACGTGACCTTGGTGATCTGCTGGTTTTCCTTGTCCTACTCTATTTCTTATGAACCACAGAACTTTCACATCCAAGAAAGTCAGTTTTTATTTTTAAAGAAATGTATATATATATATATTCAACCTTATTTTGTATACCTGGTTCAAGTATCGAAGCCAAGCACCAGTGTCCCACACCATGAAGAAATAAAAGAATTTCTGAAACAGACAAATGACATTCTCTGCTAGAGTATAAGACTCTGTCACGGGTGGTGTGGCGTTGTCTGCTCAGCAGCCCAACCCGAGGTGCCCCTCACGTAGGAGGCGATCCTTGCCTTCTTAGTAATCCAGCAGTAGTGAGCAGAACCCGGCCAGCCTTGGGTTCCAGGCACTGCTCCTTTGACTGCTCCTGTCGCTGAGAGCTGAGCTTCCACCTATGCTATCGTGTTAGGCTCTAAGTGAAGGATCCAATGTGAGCTCAGTAGGGTCAAAAGCATAAGCCCATTGCCAGGCGGGTGCTTAGACCACGGAGCTATCTTCCTGGCCCAGGGAGAGATTTCTAATGTTCTCTTGCATCAAATGGTAGCTATGGTTGATAAGGATTGTTTCCAAATAACTAATAGAATTCTTAGCGCTTCTAACCCAAATAAATGATAAATGTTTAGGGTAATGAACACGTCACTTCCCTTGATCTGATCAGTACATATTACACGTATGCACTGAAGGATAGTGCCCATAAATAATATGCAATCATATATTAATTTAAAACAACAAAATACATATTCTCCGTTAAAAAAAAAGCACAGGCCCATTATAGTGCTGGTATTGGTACCTAGAGTGGTATATTTTCTGTAGTTAAGAATATTTTCTAGTTCTCTTCCTGTTTTTCTTCTCATTTATGTATTTAGCACAGGACCTCATCTCACAGCTCAACTCACAATGATCCCTGAGTTTTCGGCCTGCCCACCGCAGGGGTTACAGGTCTGCACCCCCACACCCCGACATGTTTAACTGCTGACCCGCTCTAGGGTGGGGCCAGCATGTCATGTGGTACTGGGAATCGAACCCTTGCCCCTGCACTTGCCAAGCAGGTGCTTTGTTCCCTGAGCTACCTCACTGGCCCATCTAGTTCTCTTTCTCAGGAAGGAGCAAAGCCATCCACTAGGTTGCATAGTATGCACAAGTAGCTTATGCTTTCAAAGCTCCAGAATTCAGGGCATTGTCAGACTTCTTGAACTGTCCCAGGATTTCTCCGTGCTCGTCATACGCACCCCTCGGCCCTGCTGTGGTTACTGTTTCTGATTAGGAGTCCTACCAGTGCGTGGTCCTCTTCACTGTTCTGTCTTGGCCCATGTGGGCCCGCCCACTTGTCCACCACAGTGACACACACACACACATACACACGCACGCACACACGCACGCACATACCATATAAGCCCCGGGGCACAGGGAGCAGATGTATTAGAAATTCACTTTCCAGTGGAATGTGCTTCCGAGAGAGACCTTTGTGCTTCCTCCTGAACTTTGCACACACACAAATATCAAGAAAATCACCGTGAGGGCTGCTGCAGAGTGTGGAGCAGGACTTCAAAGGGTGCACTGATTGGCAGCTACAGGGTGGCAGGATGAAGCTCCCACTGGGCAAGAGCACAGGTGCAGCCACCGGGCCCACGGTGGATGCCATCCTGAGAGATGTACTGTGGCCTGAGAGGAGAAAGCTGTGCTACCTTTCTGGTTTCCTGTAATATTTTTTATAATAACACAAAAGTGTGAAAACTGCTGAAAGTGGTAAAGAGCTCACATGTTTGTTTTATAAATAAGTGATAAATGAAGACAAGTGATTTTAGAAACATAGATTTTGCAGGTCTTCTTTTTCACTGCAGCATAAGAATAAATAATTTGGGGGGCTGCTGGGCAAATAGCTTAGGGGAATAAGTGCTTGCTTAGCAAGCACAAAGTCCTGAGTTCAATCCCTGGTATCTCAAAAGAAAATGAAATAAACATTTATTTTCTTCTTTTCAAAAATTTTAGTTTGAAGATACTGGAGGTAGATGTAAGTAAATTCTAATGGAAACAAATACTAGGGAAAAGTGGAACTGCTTTAAAAGTTAAATGGGAAAAATGATCATCATCCTCTCTTCTTCTGGAGGTTTTAGCTCTGTGGTCACAAGGGAAGTCACACCGTCCTGAAATCATGCATCACCAGGCCGACAAGGACCTTGGTGGGAAGACAATTACATCCTCGCAGGTGCCCATCCCCGAGTGATAATGAGGTGTGAACGCATTCCTCAGAAACTTCAGACATGCCAAAAGGACAATTTAGCACCTCTTGGAAAGATAGATGAGGGATGAATTATTCATGGTGAGCTCTCCAGACTCTGCATGCAAACCCAGGCCAGGAAAGGGGCCTAGGGGCTCAGCTGCCTCACCTGGAGGCTGTGTGTCCTTGCTCAGCCAAGAGGGGGTCTGTAGTGAGCACTTCTATGACAGCTGGGGTACTGAGAAAACTCTCTCATTTTGATAAATGTCTTATCTCACCTTGGTGTTTTGGTTTGTTGTGTGTGTGTATGTGCATGTGTGTGTGTGTGTGTGTGTGTGTGTGTGTGTGTTACACCTGCTATGGCCTTGTTGTTCATAAATAAGACCTAGTCCTAAACCTACCCCGTCTCCCTCACTGGTTGTTCAGGTTGTTACCATAGCAATAACCATTGTCACTAAAGTCCACTATTCCTTTGTTGGGTAGTTGCTGTATAATGGCAAATCAGGCATCCTTAGGCAGATTGTGACTGGTGGTTTGATTTCAAGTTGTCAAGGCTGACAGGCCTTATTTTCAGGGACACACTGTATCCTTTTTTGGCCCCAAAGAAGGCACTCTCCACACTGTTGGATCTCCCTGTCAGGGCTGAGCTTCCCTCATGATTTCCATAGAGAATATGATGTCCCTGATTGAAAACATAGCTTTGGTCCTTGTAGGCTTGACTGTGGAGCCCTGTGCAGACTCCAGGCCAGGAAGAGCTTGTGGGGCAGGTGCATATGGCAGCTTCTCTAAGAACAGGAAGCACACGCACCTCTTAGAGTCAGCTGGCCTCACAGTGTCACGTGCAGACTGGCCTGATCCCAGCCAGGGCTTGCCGGATGGAGCTCGCACAGCATGGTGATCAAGTTCCCAAGGCAGCTGGAGCGCACTTTGAGATAACTAGATGAGAGTGTTCATTTACTTCATGGAAAGCTCTGTGTGAGGCCATTACTTATGAGTTGAGTTGTATTCCCTTATCCCTGCAGACCACAGTCATCCTCCCCAAAAGCACATCCTTAGAGCTTGATAAATAGGCAACAATGTGCACTGGATGTGCACCAGAGGAGTGGACAGTGGCAGCCTCGTAGGAGGGCATCCGGGAAGTTCTCCTCCTGAGATACCACTAGTACAGGGAACCCTAAAATATGCATTTGTAGCCAAGAGGTTCAAAGGGATCTCTGAAGAGTGGGATTGTGTTTAGAGATGTGCTGCTGCTGTGCTAGCTTCTCTGTGTTGAGACTCTAGAGCCCCCTTATGCCCAGACCCTGACACCAGAGAGAGTTCAACCCCGGATTCCAGGCCTGATGGCCAGGACTTGGTGACATCTCCACAAAGCACTCCTTAGCTTTTGGTTTATACCCCTGGGCATATAAGTTGGCATGCTTCTGTGTCCTACATGGCAAAGGAGGTGCTCTTCCAATTTAGCCAAATTGGGAGTGTTTTTGTTTGTTCGTTTTGATTTTTTTTTCTTATAGTCTTTTCTTGTAGTCTTGATAGTAAGCAGGCTTACATTATACCAAGTTTATGCTGAGAAAACAACCAAAATTCACACTCTCACCAGTGGAAAGGAGAATACCTGCAGGAAGAAAGGTCCAGAGGAATGGATTGGGGGTGTCCCTGAGGGGTGGTGGCTACCGGAAGCCTGGCACCCAGTGACTGTGCCTTAGCAGAGATTCCCCAGGGCTGCCCTCAGGAGGACTTTGCTCCTCAGGTAATGGAGGGTCCACTTCCTTCCTGAAAATGCTGATCCCACCCTCAGCCTGAGCGGGTATCCTCCATGACATCAATGGACGAGGCCAGGGTGTGACGCCATTCCTGCTCCTAGGGGCCATGCACGTGTGTGCATCTCAGCTGCGCTAGCATATCCACGTGGAGACACCTTCAGCTTTAGGCTTTAGTGAGCACTGTCATGTGTGCCTAAACTAGGGGGAAAGAGAAAGCTAGGGGAAATCGTTGAAGATGGACAGTTGAAGAAAATAAATTGCAAGAAACCCCTCAGATTTCTGTAAAAAGATTCTTTAGTGAGAAAATGTGCATCTTTGAATTCAGAATAGAGAGCGATTGTATTAGCAGTTTAATGCTTTCTCCATTATTTTCTTTTTTATGCCCCATATTTTTCTTGGTGTTCCACGTGCCTCATTTCTCCGCCCTTGCTCTGTATGGCTGATAGTCCCTCTCGTTGGCTGGTCGGTGCTCCTATTTATTTATTCATTCACTCATTCATTCATTCACTTTTGTGCAGGGTCTCACTACACAGCTCCGACTCATAGTGATCCTCCTGTTTCCTGCCTCCCAGGTGCTGGGATTACAGGCGCTCCACCACCACACCCAGACTCCATTGCCAGCTGAGCACACCGGGGAGTGGGGCCAGTGCTGCATGCGGTGCCAGGGCTTGAACCCTGCTCCTGCGCTTCCCTAAGCGAGTGCTTAGTCCTCTGAGCTACACAGCCAGCCCTTCCCTTTTATTTAGGAAAGAAAACACGGATCTGTCCATGCTGCTTTCTGAGTAAAATGCATCCTGGGTTGCACACTTTGAGTGAAGCTCCTGATGATGTTTACAATGATTCTCTTCGATCCTTTGGCTCAGGACTGAGACACTCATGGTGAGAGAGAAGCCGGGGCTAAGCATGTAGACTCCGGGCACAGCATGGGCTCTCCTTCTGTAGCTTGGCCTCTGTCCACAGACCTGTCACAAAACCGACCACGGAGAAACCACAGAAGCAGAATACTGATGTGAAAAGAAAAATCATTACCAAGAAAAATCTTTAATAAGTCCGTTATTTTCACCTGCTCTTAGGACACCCACAAATACCAATTTTGGAGGTGACACCACTGGGAAATCTGCTCTTACAGCACAGCTGTCTGAAGCTGAGCCTGCTGACACACCATTTAAGGTAGCGGAGGCTTCCTTGCCACGTTCCCGGAGAACACCGAGTCCTGCCTTGGCCCTCCTAGCCTGCTGGTGACTACAATGGACAGTGTCTTGTGTCTGAGTCTTCACACTGAGCTTCTGCTCGTCACGGCCTTAACCCTCAATCAAGTCTGACACACCTCAGGTTCTGTAGACACTGCAGAAGCAGGTCTCAGTGACACGGTTCTCGCCAAGGCTGTGGTCCAGGGTCGCTCTGGCCTGATGCACATTACAGCGGGTACTGGGCAAACCTTCCATGCTGGGTCCATTTTGTGGAGCTTCAGAGGCCTCTGTCCCAGCGTCGGCTGGCTCTGAGACAGCAGTGTATGGGAGGAGGCATGGCCCCGGGAAGCTCCCCTCCTCCTCCTAGCCAGGGAACACAGTGAGTGGCTGAGAGCCGGAAAGAACAGACCAGGAGCAGGGAGCGACCCAGCATGGCGCCCCCAGGACCTGCTTAGCAGTGCACTCTGCTAATGTTCCAGGCTGTACTTAGGCCAGCCAGGTAGGCACACAGGAAGAACCACTGTGGGGCTTAGCGGCATGAGTCTCCTGTGGCCCCTTCTGTCCTTCAACAGCTGAAGAACTGGAGTCCGTGAGCGCGATCATAAGCCCGGAGCACTGGGCTTACTGCCAGTGAGGCAGCAGCTACAGGCGGAGCTCCGCAGCTTCCGGGCAGAGCTGAGTGCCCGAGAGCCCACCAAGTGCAAGCCCAGAGGTCGTAGGCAAAACGCTGGGGCCAGAAACCTAAAACGTCAGGGGCCTCTAGGATGAGGGGCCAAGTCCCTCTTAGGAAGAAACATTTGGAGCCATGCGGCTGGCTGTAGAAATCACCAGAATGTATCCGCCCCAGCAATCAGAACAAGGCACGGCTCTCCCCTTTCTGGGAGCAGTGGCTCGGCCGCTCGCGGAGCTCCTTGCTCGTCAGGCTGGACGGCAGCCTCTCTCCCCCCAGGAAGGCTTAGCCCTCTGGTCCAGGCTTGTTTCTGCCTTTTCTGGGCCCAAAGGTCCTGTCAGCTGGTCTTGGAGAATGGATGCGCTTCTTGGCGTGCGGCTGGTGGACATCCCGGTGGCTCCTACATCTACTAAACACACTGTCACGCATTATGCAGACGCGGCAGTGCGGTGTGTCAGGCAGCAGGGGTGCATGGTGCTCGGAGGCTGTTTTATGTCACTGTGCTCAGGGGACTGTAATCGATAGACTCGGCTGAGAAGCAACGGGAAGCGGCCATAGCTACTGAAGGAAGCGATCGTTGCTCGCAATCTCCGTGGGCTCCTGCGCACCCCACGGGCACTATGGGAAGCCCCAGGTCATGGAAGCAGCAGGAATGACCCGCTGCCTGCACAGCCTTTGCTGTGTTTCCACAGCAGAGGAGAAGGAGAGCATAGAGGCATGCTGGGAGGAGCACGACAGGCAACCCGCAGGGCATGGTTGGGGGAGGTCTCCTGCGCTGACCCCAGACCCAGCTCCAATCAGGACAGAGGCGGCGCAGACTTATGGCCAGAGAAATAAACTGGAGGCCAGGCCTTCACCCGGCAGCGGCTGTTTGCGTGGTAGAGTCCTGTTCCCAGTCACAGAAGGGGTACTCACTGGCTCACCTGGTAGTGACCTGCTGAGCAGGCCGGACCAGCGAGTTGTCCTGTCGGCCCTCTGCTCTCCAAGGACAGTGTGTGCACCACTGCTCCAAGCCCAGGGTCACTGAGGGCTGGCCCGGGCCTCCTACGATTGTTCCACTGTTTGAATCAATTCCTGGACACAGATGGTTCCAAAGTGCCAGCTCTGTAGCACAGGCACCTTGGCAGAAGAGGTCTCCGAGGCCAATCTCTGAGGCACACAGCTCCCAAGAAGCGTCCCCGTCTTCACCTCTTGCCGTGGCTTTTCCAGTTCAACTTCGAAAGCCTGACTCCTCTGCAGCCATTCCTTTGGAAGAAGGTGCTGGCGCCTGCTGAGTTTAGCCAGGATCTCCTCTAGGAAGGGCCGCACCCTGAGGGGCGCCCTTCCTGTCCATTGCTCTGAGAGACACATAGAGGCTTCTATCCTTGCAGACATTTCCTCTGGGGGAGATCTGCCGTCTGCTCTGGAGGCTGCAGCAGGGCAGCGAGCTCATTTCTGCTGCACAGAGAGCTCTGTCCTACAGCGGGACCTGCTGCCCAACGGTGGCCTTGTGTCCCCTCAGACTCACATGTTCAAGGACAGCACAGAGCTGTTGGTGGCTGTACCAGGGTTGCAGCCCTGCTCGGGGTAGAGGTCTCCAAGAAGCTCTTGGATGCAGGACGTAAGCCCACCTTCCCGAGAGCACTCTCCTGGAGCAGAACTTCTAGAGCTGGAACAGAGGGCTGAGACATGCCCCTGGCTGGCGTTTCCGGCCTGCCGGAAGCCACAGCCCCCACCTGTGGCAGAGCTGAAGCGAGTCCTCTCCTCAGAGCAGAGCGCCAGTCGCTGACAGGGGAAGCAGGCGAGGCGTGGCCTGAGTTTTCTTCCCATACATCTGGCTCCATGTGGCCTCAATGCTGAGACATTAAGTAGTTGGATTTCTAAAATAATTTCCAAAGCATAGGATTATTTCTAGGAAGGCAATCTGCAGAGCTTCCTGCACGCTGATTCAAACGAGCTTCCACCTTCCTCCTTTGCTGTCTTCGTTGTGATCTGTGGCCTCCTCTCCACTGTCGCTGTGCCACTGCAGCTCACTATCATTCACATCAGCTCGCTTGCCAAGCCACGCAGTTCAGGCTGGTGTGGAGCCTTGCTCCACAGCTCGAGGCAGGCAGCCTTTCACACTTCATATGAATTCTGTTAGTAATCATAAATACATAGGCACACTTAAAAATCCTCAACCCCGTGTGTAAGCATCTACGCTTCCAGCTATTTCTGATATTCCACAGCACTAATAAACAATTTACATTAAAAATAGGAATCAAAGCCTGCCTGGAATATAAAAAGCTCTGTATCTTATTTGTAATTTTTCCTAGGGCTAAAAATTGAATGCTTGCAGGTCTACATTACTGTGGACCATAGAGCCACAAAATCCGTGTTGGTGGCCTCTCAGGAACAGGCGCAGGGTGCTTCTCATGGGTCCTGTGTACGTGCAGCACACGTAGAGCCACGGTGTGCTCTTACGTGTGTGGCCAGCAGGGTGCACTCTGTGGTCCCTAGTGGACTTTAGGACAACTCCTCCTCACTAAAGTCATGATCTTGGCTTTTCTATGGTTCCCCAAATCGGATAGTACCTATCTTCATAGCTTTGTTAATATCTGAGGAAAAATATTTGTAAGATTTTCAGTTATCTCAGTAATATTAAGAGTGGCTCTAACGCTATGAAAATCACCTTTGCAATTTCCCAGAACACAAGGTACATATGCATATCTTTGCTCCTGTTCCCACAATGCAGGGTCATTTCCAGCTAATTTATGAAGTTTACAAGATGTATAACATGCACATTCTTGATATTACCAGGTGTTTTTCCTGAATGTCAAGTAATTTAAAGCTCTTTGTCATGCTTACAGCTTTAATTTTAAGTGGGCAGTTTTCTTTTTTCTTTTATTTCCTTGTGAAGTGCATGCTTGGGATCTCATTTAAGGGAACCATCGACCAGAAAAGAAGAAGAAGATAATGTCTGGTACTTTTGCTCCTCTCTTTAGAGTTTAGTTTATAGAAAAGGATAATTAATTAATGAGAATCTTGTCTTTCTTTACTGTATGAGGTAGATACTTGCTGGTACCACAGCTGAAAAGGAGATGTGTTGCCAGGGTCCCGATGGGACTGTGCAGCCAGCTCCTCCTTGCACGGACATGTGGCTGTGGCTGCGTGGTGCCACGGCAGTGTGTGCCACGTCACAGAGCACGAATGGATCTGTGTTGTTCTGTTTGACCACTTCCAGTCTCTGCACCTTTATCCATATTTCCTATGGCCGTGCCCTGCCAGGAGAGCACGGTACGTGGAGGCCAAGTTCATTTCCTTTGTTCTTGCTTTTCAAAATGTTGGCAGCATTTTGTAATTTTCAACCTCTATATACACTTGGCAAAATGAGTTTAAATCTTCAAATAATTGCCGGGAACATTTGAACCAAACAACACTGAACCAATGGAGTGATGTGGACAGTATTGCCAGTGATGTATTTCTGTTCTTAGTTTGCTAACCATAAAGTTAAATCTGTATGAATTTCAATATTCCTTCCCTGCATTCTTTTAAAGAACTTGCAATTGTACTGTGATAGGCTTTTTTTTTTTTTTTTTTACAGTGTAGCTAGTTTGTGAGATGCATTCTTTACAATAATCATCATTTTGCCTCATGAAACATCTTCTGATATAAATAGCTGCTATTAAATTTTGTGAGCTGACCCTGCGCTTGCTGGGCTTGCTAAATGCCCTTATTGACTCACAGAGACTGGCTTGTGATTCCCTTAAGTGCTGCTAAAAATGATCAGATCCCGTTCAATGGCATTGTTCCTCTTCCTTTGTGACCTCTTGCATTTCTTATGTTGTCCAGACCAGGGCCATCAATTCCATCTTGAAAAGCAGCACTGCGGGTGGTGCACTGTGGTCTTGGTTTTCATAAGGCATGGCTGACTCCAAGACGCTTTATCTGAAGCTCTTTATCTGTAACATCTTGGTAAACAACTTTATGAAGTAAGATTCCTCTGTTCCTATGCTGTTTTATTATACAAATCGATCAACTATTCCATAAGCCGTTTGCCTTCTGCCAGTTGAAATAATCATTCAATGTACTAATTTATCATTGTTTTAAATTTCATTTAGTTTCTGATATTAGTGTTCCTCTTAATCTTTTCAATAAACTTCATTGGTTTATCACCCTATCTCCTTTGAAGATAATCTGAATAGATTAGCAATTTAAATTAAAAAAAATTAAAGTGAAATTCGCTTATGACTCTTTTTGTTTTCTTTTAAGACCCAATGTGATTCTAAATAAGGTACCAGATGCAGGATAAAACGCACAACTCGTCGTTCCCCTCTGTAAGGCATGCCACAGGGGCTAGTGGCCCTTCGTGAGTTCCTTAGTGGTATCTGTAAGGAGATACTTTATGTGCAACCCATTGTCCAGGAAGATTGCTACAATGTTAAATGCGTTGGAAATTTTTAAAAGTCGTGTTCAAATATACTTTGCGTTATAGTCATATGCCCATTTCTTTTCTAATTCGCAGATTGTAAGGCTTTACTTTTTTCCTGAATTTCCTTATTTCTCTGTCAATCACCTACCTGTGACTCCTCTGCCAACACGCTTTGGCATTGCTTAGCTTTGTCCAGCTGTTGGTGACCCAGCCCCTGTTTCTTGCTTCCTTTTCTTATATTCCTGATATTTTGCTTCATCCTTTGAGTTTCTTATTGTTTCCCTCATTGCTCTCTTGATGGGCAGTTGTTCGTTTACCTTTCCCATTTAATGGCTTCTTAGTACATGCCTGCAGTCCCTGTGGGAAGCCGGTCCATGGGCCTGGCGCACTGGGTCTTTGGTCCCTTTCCTCCCGGTCTCCTCATCCCATCATCCGGGCCCCTCCCTTTTGGAAAAGCCCATCTCCTCACTTCCGATTATCTATCATCTATTTCACTATTTCATTTATTTGGTTTCTCATATAAGAGAATTCACGTGATATTAAATTTGGGCACCTGACTGATATCATGATCTTAAGCGCATCCACTCTCCTACAGCTGCCTCCAGCGTGCCCACTGTGCCAGGCCAGTGCTCCCCTGTGGCAGAGCAGTGCTCCCTTGTGGCAGGGCAGTGACCCCTGTGGCAGGGCAGGGCTCCCCTGTGACAGTGTTCCCCTGTGGCAGAGCAGTGCTCCTCTGTGGCAGGGCAGTGCCCCCCTGTGGCAGGGCAGGGTTCCCCTGTGTACAAACATCACATTCTCCCTTTCATTGCCTTCTGTGGGTACACGTGTAGGCCCCGTCCACAGTTCAGGCACTGTGGGGTGCTGCTGCAAACCCGGGGTGCGTGGATCCCAGTCATGGTATGTCTTTGAATCTTTCAAGAAGATACCTAGGAGGGAAATATCTGGGATGAATGGAGCTTCTAGCTTTTGGAAACTGTGTACAGAGTTACCGGTTCCCTTTGGAATTCTACTGCCACTGCGCATTGGGTGTGGACTGCGAGTGTCTGTGGCTGAGGTATTTGCTGAGCTTCCTGGCAGTGCCTTTCCTACCACAGGGGCTGCCTGTCATTTGTGATCTTCCTTTCAGATGGATGAGTTTTAAAGCACAGCGCCAGTGTGAGTTTCCGCTGTGGCAGAGCATATTCTAAAGTCGGATAATCCAGTGGGGTCATACAGGTTTTTAGCCTCCTTCACATGTTACCACACTTGACAGTACCCCACACACAGTAAAAAATAACCACAGAGTGGAACTTTGGATCATGAATCACTTGGTCCACAAGTGTCCTGCAAGATAAGGAAACATTCCTAATAAACTTTAACTTGGTGTTTTGGTTTGCGTCTAGCTGTCCCCCCAAAGCCTCATGCAGTCATGGGGCGGAGACTTCTAGAGATTGAGACTAACTCAGGATCCACTGGGATTATGTGGCTTAGTACTGCTGGGGTTATAGGTGTGGTCTGAGGCCAGTATCAGAGAGCCTGAAAGTAACATAAGACGGACAGAGAGACAGAGAGACAGACTCTCTCTGTTGTTCTCTGTTGCTTTCCGCTGCCCTGGTTGGTCGTTTGTCTCTGCTGCTGTTATTGCTGTTCTGCTGTCATGAACTGCTGCTCTCTGCCATGTGCCAGTCTGCCTGGGAGCCGGCCAGGTATGGCCTGAAACCTCCAGAAACCGTAAGTTAAATAAACCTTTCCTTCCCTCGTCTTGGGTGTCAGGCATTTGTCCCAGCGACGAGAGAAGAGTAACTGACACACGTGTCCAACGAGCAGTGTCTTGGTACGAGGCGTGGGTGGTGCCAGCTGTCACCTGACCGCAGCTGAGCTCCGGGGTCTCTTCCTTCTTTCTGGCGGGAGGGTCTCTCACCAGCAAGCGACTGTGGGGTGAGCTCAGAGGAGGAGGACAGGGCTAAGGAGCCCCCCACCTCCCGCTCTCCAGGTGAGAGTAGGGAGAGGCATGCAGTGGGGCCGTTCGGTCACAATGCCATGTCACACTCCTGTGACAGCCCCCAAAGGAGGGAGGAACAAGCATGCCTGGGTCAGGCTCTTGGAAAAGCCGAGGACTCCTTTGAGCTGACAGAGAGCAGTGATTTTGCGCGAGGCAGTGCAAGTTGCCCTACGCAAGGACCCTCCCCCATCTTGTGTCCCTCATACCAGCTGGGAAGGCTTTCACACGTAAGCACAGGTCAATTCATGTCCCTTGGTCTTTCACATTTACTTTACATATTTAGTGTCACATTACAGCCCTGCAGTTATACACCAAAGCCCCTGGGTCTCAGAGCAGACCGTCTGCGTCTTCATTGCTGATGGAGCTGCTGCTTCCATGTGCTTGGGGTCACGAGCATGCAAGCAGGACAACCTGTGCTCTCCAGCTAAGGTTCTACATTGCTTGGTTCTGAATTTAGAAGAGCATGCGTGTGAAAATATGCATATAGGCACGTCTGTGTGCACCCCTACACACGCACACGAGCCATGCACATGTGTGTGATTAAGTTCACTGCCCAGGTCTCCCACACTGACTCCCTTTTTCTCTGTATCTGGCCGCCTCACCCACACCCCAGGGACTGTCCTAGGAGCCGTGGTCACCTCCTGCTCCCCTCACTCCCTCTTCTGGAGGACTGAGGTCCGGGCCTGCTCTCTGTCTTTCTGCCTTTGCCTCCCTCTGCCTTCGCCCTGTGCCTTCTTGAGAAGGAGGCCTGGATGCCCACGGAAGGTGGGAAGCCTGTGCTGTGGCGTGGGCAGAGGGAGGTTTGCATGTTGGCGCTGAGCACAGCAGTTCTGTTAGGACCTGAGGCCACCATGCATTTCTTCCTGTAAGTTTCTATGGCACTGGGACAAACACCCCTTGCATCCTCTTGTGAGAGTTGGTCAACATCTGCGTTTAGGCCACGTTGACTCTGGTACACATCACGCGGTCACTTCAGCGGGCAGTGGGGTGCACCACCACTGTCACTTCTGAGACGTGAACACTCACATTTAGATCGCGCCACGAAACCTGGTTCGGGGGGAAATTTCATTCTGAAGACAGATTTACACAAAGAGCAAAAGGCGGTGTTTTCTGGGGTGACCGAGCCCCTGGGAGACCAGCCACGTGGGACACAGGATCTGTGTGGCAGGAACTCCAGCGCTGGTGCTCCACGGAGAGCAATGCACAGATCCCTAAGGAGGTTCCAGGGCACGGGGCCTCCTCCGAGGCAGGCAGCCTCCTGGCCATGGTGGGCACATCTCAGAAGGTGCAGCCAGCCAGTGTGCTACCGCCAGCCCACCCCATCGGCTCTGCTGCTTCTGAGTCTCTCTCCACTTCCAGCTTTCTGTCCTCAAAGCAATGCTGTATCCTGGAGTTCAGCATGAGGCAAAGCAGACAGAAAAGATATAATATTGGAAGACGCAGCCAGCAGAGATTCCAGCGCAAGAGACGCTGCTTCCTTCTGCGCAGAGATGCTACACACAAATCCTCACAGCTACTGACGGTTTCTAGCTCAGCCCAAAGAGAGTCATGCGCTTTCTCTGCAACATGGCAGTCACTGATCCTGCGTGGGAAGGTCCCAGAGGTGTTTGTGGCATCCCGTGGCATCGCGTGGCCCAAGGGTTGGGTGGGAGGTGAGCACTGAGCACAGGTGGGTAAGACCTCTAACGGGAGGGGAGAAGGACTGCGTTTGATTGTGCTGCTGACTTCAGCAAGGGAAAAGGTGACGGAACAACCTGGAGAACCAGGGAGCGGGAGATGCCTGCGGGGAGGCAGGGACCCAGGAAGGGGGAGGCCTGCAGGGAGGTCCCAGGCGGTCACCCTAGCGTTTGCTAGGTGTGTTACTGTCCAGAGAACAGTACTGTCCGTTCTGTTACTGAGAGGCGCACAGCCGTCCCCTGGCTCAGTCTTTAAGTAAGAATCAGTTCAGAGCTTCCTTTCCAAGCTTTCACTTGTGTAAGACTCCTTCAGCTTTATTTAAAATCTGAATATGTGCTGAGATTAATTTCTGACAGACACACAACTTTCCCAAACAAGTTGTTTTTCAGTGTAGCTCCAATGCCCTGCGGGCTTATTACTGTAAACAACAACGCAGTCATAACAAATGAGCGGACGTCGCTGTGGGCCCATGGGTATGAAGCAGCGTGTAGCAGGAGAAGAATGGAGAAGAGCGCGACTTTTTGGCTTATTTTATCTTCTTTCATACTTCGCCAGGAAGATCTTAATATCCTTTTCTTATTTACTGTGGTTTATATTTTAAAAATGGCCCCAGTGAGACTGTAGCATGGGAAATGCATCTCCGGGTTCGCGGAAGGGGCCGGGATTCGGTTTCCTGCGTCAGTGTTCGTCTTCGGGAAGCTTTTGCTTGGACTCCCGCTGTTGACTGAGCCGGCCTCACTGGTGGACCTGCTGCTCTCGCTCTTCCGCTCTGGCGGCGGCCCTCGCTTCCTACCCATTCCTCTCTAGGCTCTGAAACAAATGATAAGTAAAAATGCTGAGATAAAGCTGACGATCTGACACCTTACTCTTCCTTTTTAATTTAAATTTAACAATGGTTATATTATGTATTTTCATCACCAGATCAGTTTAGATTAATAGCTATAGGTATATAAGATTGATCAAACTATTAAGCATTAACACTTTCAATAAACATTACTTGTGAAGATGGCCATACTCCCTAAATTGTTGTACAGATTTAATGCAATTCCTATCCAAATACCATCGACATGCCTCACAGATCTGGAGAAGTCATTCCTAAAATTTATTTGGAACCAAAAAAGACCCAGAATTGCAAATAAAATTCTGGGCAAAAAACATAGGGCAGGAGGCATTACAATTCCTGACCTAAAGTTATACTACAAAGCCACAGTGATAAAATCAGCACGGTATTGGCAAAAGAATAGACCTAAGGATCAATGGAATAGATTAGAAGATGCAGAAGTAAATACAAACACACTCAGCCACCTTATTTTTGACAAAGGGGCCAAACACGTGTACTGGAAGAAAGATAGCCTCTTTATCAAATGGTGCTGGAAAAACTGGCTCTCTACATGCCGAAAACTAAAGCTTGACTCTAGTCTATCACCATGCATAAAAATAAAGTTGAAATGGATTAAAGTTCTAAATATTAAAAGAGAAACATTGGATCTCCTGGAAGAGAAAGTGGGGGGAAATCTTGAAGACGTTGGAGTAGGCAAAAAGTTCATGGACAGAAATCAAATTGCACGCTTAACACTTGAAAGCATCAACAAATGGGACCTCCTCTGGCTAAGAAGTTTCTGCATGTCAAAGGAAATCACCAACAGAGTGAAAAGACGACCCACAACCTTTGAAAATATTTTAACTAATAAGTATTCAGACAAAGGTCTTCTATCTAGAATCTACAAAGAACTAAAAACCTTTAGGGTTCCAAAATTCAAAGATCCAATCCAGAAATGGGCATCTGAGATGAACACATACTTCTCAGAGAAAGAAATGTAGCAAACCTACAAATACATGAAGAAATGCTCCATATCGATAGCTGGGCATTCGTGAAATGCAAATCAAGGCACCTTACTCTTAACTTTCCACAAACCATTCTTTTTGTTTGTTTGCTTGCTTGCTTGATACAGGCTCTCACCGCTCAGTTCAGACTCACAGAGATCCCCCTGTCTCAGCCTCCCCAGGGCTCAGCCACCCCTGTTAGCTTCAGGCCTGCACCGGGCGCCTGGTGTTCTGGGGCCAGGAAGGCGTGCAGTGTGGGGAATGAAAGCCAGGCGCTTGCACTCGCCAGGCAGGTGCTTAGACTGCCCACCTAGCTCCCAAGCCCCACAAAACACTATTTCCTATTTCTCCATTTTACATCAAAGCATGAATTTCTAGTGTGATGCATTTTAGCGCTGCTGTTCTGCATCTGACGGTAGCCCACTGCGGCCTATGAGATACCGTGCTCACGCAATTGATAAAATCATCAATGCATTGCGAAGAGCTAAGGCTCGGGTCCAGTGGACTCTGTCCTATGCTATCAGTGCTCCTGCGTGGACAAGTGGCTGGACTGGGGCTCCTGACGGACGTCCTCCACCGTGCACGGGGAGATGAAGGCACACAGACTCCATGGGAGCTACCATGCTGCCTGTGTCCCCTGATTGTGGCCGGGCGGCCAGGCCGTCACTGCTCAGGCCTCAGCTTTCTCCTGTCTAAAACCCAGGCACTGCGCTGCACAGCTGCTGAGTTCCGCTCTTGCTCCTCATCACTGAGCCTCTCTTAAATAGCTCCTGCTTCCACAGTTAACGACGGAGACCTGTCGCCATGTGCCGCTGTCACCAGGGTCTTCCTCAGCGCCCGTGTGAGCAGAGGGGACAAGGTGAGAAGCCCTGGCCAGGCGCTGAGGTCAGGCAGGGCAGGAGGGCTGGGGCTATGCTCGCTCCTGGGCTGTGAGGCTCCATCCTGGTGTCCACCTGTGGCCTCACTGGGTCGAGCAGCAGTGGGCAGTGCCACAGCTGGGAGGAGCACCAAGCTGGCTGCCCTGCCTTGGCGATGTGCACCTAAGAGCTCCAGGGGAAAAGAAATCAGGGAAACGGTGGTTATGGTTCTTTTTATTTCATGTAAGATATAACATTTAAATTTTTTCTTCTTGTCTTTTCTGAGACAGGGTCTCACTATGCAGTTCAGGCTGGCCTTGAGCTCACTTTTGTAGCCCAAGCTGGTCTCATACTTGCACTGATCCTCCTGCGTCAGCCTCCTAAGTACTGAGGTTACAGGTGTGACCACCACGCCCAGTCAGATACAAACTTTTAACCAAATAATAACTGTGGTTATTATACTACCACTATCATCAGAGTAGTCACTCAGCACAAGACATAAACCAGAAAAATTGTTCCGGGAAATAAACAGGATATAAACCTTGTTTTCAGTGATGTAAGGTAAACTTTTTGTATCAATGAAATGAATGAACATATATATTGAGATATTTATATTTTAAAAAGAAGGGTTCAGTACCCCAAATGTACATTATCTGCTCACTTATTTGTATATAGGATAATTCTAAACAAGAGAATGAGTAAGCGTAGCCACCACCTGGAGTAAGGACAGCGGGTATGTAAGGGACGAGCGTAAATCTCACAAAACCTACCAGAAATTCAAAGTATCGAGGAGAGGTATGGAGGTCGGGACCGGGCACAGTTGCTCTGGGCCAGGAGCTGCGGCGTCTGTGCGGGCAGCACAACGGCTGCATGCAGGACCAAGGCGCAGACCTCGCAGGCAGGAGCTGACCCCAGCCCTGCGCTCATGCGACCGGCGCTCTGCACACCACTGGCCACCATTCATTCGTTCATGTCAGCCTCCCTCAGGGGTTCACCTCTCTAACTCAGTGGCTAAGGGGGACAGCTGTGCCTCACGCTGGACCTGGAGCTCTGACCAGCTGCAGTCTCTGCGCCTTCCTGTGCAGAAGGTCAGGAGGGGACACAGAAGGGATCTGACCAAAGTCAGGGATAAGCACCCCTGCAGCCACCTCTGGTGTCACATTCCGTGTCCTTCAGAGCCCGCGGTTTAAAATCTCAGCAGCGTTCCTGCTGAGGGCATGCACACCTGCACCAGGCCCTGCTCTTTCACCGTCGGTACAATCGCATCAAGAGCTCACTGGCAATCTAAGCTCTCTGGACAACTTCAGCAGGGCCTTGGGTTTTTAGAAACACTTATCATTTGCAGTGAAGCTGATCCAAACCTCTGGTTTACTGTCACAAGTCCCCTTTGTTCCATGCAGTTGAGAGCGAATAGAGTTAGGAATCCCGGGATTGTGTCCCACAGGCTGTGCCCACGGACTTTGTGGGTCGCGAGGTGTCTAGGGTTCTTTGGGATGTTTCAGTGACTGCATAGCATCTGCTGGTGCGGAAGCCAAAGGATCTGGGGCCTGAGGCCAGTACTCATGTGACACCTTTCGTCAGCTAATCCTTGGGGTCCAAAGATCGCTCTTTAAACTGCTCCCCCCAACGCTCCAGAAATGTGGGCAGCTCATGTTACTGTGTGACTGGTGAAAGTAGATCTCCCACGAGGGCCAGGACACGGCACTTTCCAGAGCGCTCAGGCCAGGTGCAGCTCAGGATCAGATGCTTGACTGGTTCTCTCTGTTCGCATCTGGGCGGAATCAGATGGCGCCGTCTCCATCAGTGCATTAGATGTTACTGCCTGGTGCATAGTGTCCTGGCATGTGGGTAACCAGAAAAAAAAAAAAAAAAAAAAAAAAAAAAAAAAAAAAAAAAAAAAAAAAAAACATAAACAAAATGATGAGATAAATACATCAAAATAGTTTTAACTTTAAGAAAGGAAAATTTAGACCAGTTATCGTAGATAAATGTGCCTTTGACATTTCATTTCAAAAAGCATGGCTTAGCTAAATAATTTAAGCTGATTCTGACTTTCAGTTCTCTTCCAGTCGCTCTCAGGCATCTTCTTCAGTCTCTACTGACCAGGCGGATGATGAAAGTAAAGGCCTCGGACTGCGGCACACTGAGGTGGCGGCTTCTGGACCTGGGGTGCGGGGCTGGTGCGGGGTGACCCACGTGGCCTCTCGGGCAGGAGTGGGGTGACCCACGTGGCCTCTCGGGTGGGAGCGGGGTCACCCACGTGGCCTCTCAGCCCAGCGCCACGAGCACCTGGGGCTGCAGGGGACTGGTCTTTCCATCAGGGTTCCCCTGGGAGGGTGGAGGGCTGGGCGTGTTTCCCTTGATCTCAGCTATTGTCAGTCTCATCATAGAATTTACCAAGTTGTCTCTAGTATTTATATTTGTGCTTCCCTGCTTGGCAGAAGAAGAGAATGAGAGTCACGGCGTGGAAGGGGTGCTTCATGCTGACTGCTTGCCTGGATCACTCTGCACAACATTAATTTTCTTTTTTACACAGGATATCTAGCAAAGTAGGGGAGTAAGGTTCCATTCTTTAACACCCCCTCTTGTCTGTCTGAGCATACCACGACATCAGAGCAACACTCCCTGTTCAATATTCAATACAAATAAAATATTGAATATTTTTATATTTACCCAAAAGGTCAGACATTCCAAAGTCCATTGATTATATTAAAAATGCGAATCAGAAAGTATGCAACTGTTTTTCCGTATCTAACTCATTTACCTAAATCATTTACAATGTCCAATAATTATACTGGTGGTGAATCGAACTTTAATGCAATGTACACTTCCAACTCTTTGCAAGAGCTCAGCATGTCTATGAGTCCTAGCTATCAGCAAACTCTCAGTTAATGAGTGGATGATGGATGAGTTATTATACATTAGCTGACATCTTTAGTGTCTTCAAGATGAAACTGACAAAAATGAGAATGGGAATGCTGTCGTAGAACTGTTGGGAAGCCCTTCTGAAAACTGGATTCATGGGAGTCACTGAAGTGGTTTGTCATATTAACTTTGCTATCTTTCCATTAAGTTCCACGAGGTGATGTCCCAGTGTCCACAGGGCTTTGTTCTTGAACTTCGCGCTGGGCCAGGCTTATGCCCCTTGTATTAGTCTTGTTGTTGTTGGGATAAAATGCTTACCATGTGCCACTTGCTGAAGGAACGGTCTACTCGGCTTACCTCAGAGAGTTCCCTCCATGGCTGTAAGACCTCCAAGGAGGAGCTGCTGTTGGGAAGACATGGAAGAGGAAAGCCCCTTAGCACATGGCATCCAGGACAGCAGAAGCAGGGACGTGAAGGCGAGGAGAGCACTCCCCGTGGATGGCCACGCCACTGTGAGCCACGTCCGGCAAACAGGCCTCACCTCGGAGCGGCTATGAGTTGTGAACTCCTCGATGCACTAATTCACTGACCATGGCAGCGATGCCACGATCCAATCATTTTCCAAAAGCCCTGCCACTTGATCCAGGAAATTTGAAGGACACTTCACATCTGAATTATAACAGGGCTGTTTTAGTTACTTTTCTCTCATTGCTGGGACAAATACCCGACAGCCAAAATGAAGAAAGGAAAGGTTTATTTAACTCACAGTTACTGGAGGTTTCAGTCCACATTTAGCTGGCTCCAAGGCTGAGAGGCACATGGCAGAGAGCAGCAGTTTATGGCAGCGGAACAGCAACAATGGTGATAGAGGCAATGGAACAACCAGGGGAGCAGAGAGTGACAGCCTGAGTCTGTGTCTCTGTCTCTCTTTATATTACATCAGGCTCTCTGCCTTAGCCTATCTACCTCAGGCCACACCTATAGTTCCCAGCAGTACTCAGAACCATAATCTCATCAGTACTAAAACACATGATCCCAGTGGATCATGATTCATATCTCAAGCTCTAGAAGTCTCCGCCTCATGATTACATGAGACTTTGGAGGGACAAGTATACATAAATCATAGTAAGGGTCCAGTCCTAATCCTCCTAAAAGGAAGACGGCACAGTAGCTTAGGAAGATTCTGGAATAGAAAACACCACAGTGGTGGACTGACTTTTAAACTAAGTGTCTCTTTTGATTCTTCTGTATTTTATTTTTCGTTTCTTGTTTGAATATTTATTTTTCCAGAAATCCAGAGATTGGGTCCTTTTGATTGGCAGGTAAGCCAAAGGTGCATTTCTTACTTTTCCCACAGCTCTGCTCACACAATGTCGTGTAATGTCTGTCGTTTATCACAGTCCACGCGCCTGCCAGCAGTGGATTCACAGAGTCTGAGCTTAGCACGCTGAGGAGGACTGAGGCTATGGGATTCATCATGTCTCACGAAAGCATAGTCAAGTTCCCAGATATTTCACCTTCAAATGTAACTGATAATGTGAGTCTGAGGAGCCACAGCCTTAGATGGGTGTGCTTTTCTTTGTAGAGTGAGAAAAACAGCCAGTGACACGAAGAGATCCTGAGGAACCTGACGGCAGCCATCTTAGCTGCGGCAGCCATTTTGTCAGCTTTCTCAGCAGGTGGCCCTGTGGTGCGTGCCAAACCTATAAGAAAATGTTATTAAGACCCTGAGATGGACAGGTGTGTGTGCTGGCCACTGATATCCAACCTGCTCCCTAAGGAGGGGCTTATGAAGCAACAGTTTGTGAGAAAGCCCAGAGAGGTAGCTTAGGCTGAGGAGGTGCTCCAGTCTCACCTGGGCCCCAGTCAGGCTGTGTCTGTGAAAGTTGGATAGATTGCCATCTGTGCAGTCCTCGATTTATCTGCCTCTTTTTGCACCTCTTGGCACTGTCCAGATTTGGCAGACGGTTCTCCAGTACTTCTTTTTTATTTTTTGCAAAAAGCATGACCATAAATGCTTCACAGTCTAGTTCATTGTAATTCGCCTCCTCTCACATAGCTGGAGCTGAATCCTCCTGGCCCGGGCGTGGCTGCTCTACGCCTGCTGCTCATCAAGACTGTAACATGACGGTGGATTCTGAGTTCAAAACCAAGGCACAAATGTGTGAGCTTCCATGGCCTATAGACATCACTCATATGTGTTACCCTCGCAGCTGAGTACCAGATAAAGAAACAGGTGTCCCTGATGGCTTGGAGGGAAGTCAACCTGCCAGGTATTCTGAAGAACCTCAAAAGTAGACCACAAAGGAAAGACCCAGGAGTGACCACGGCCTCGGCCAGGTGGGGCCCCTGAAGGCCTGGTGGTCAGGTGATGGGCAGAAGCTGGCCAAGGTAAATGCAAAGCACATGGAGCTTGGGGGTGAGAGGAATTTGAGGCCATAGGCATAGATGGGTTTCTTAAGATGTCTGTGGTAGGAAGGGTGAAGGATGGAAGATGAAGAATAAAAGCATGAGGTTTATGGTTAAGCTAAGTATCAGCTAGGAGAGCAGAGATGACTGCATAGTGGCTTCCTGGTAAAAATGACCTGCTAAGGCGGAATCGAACTACCGACTGTCCCTACCACTTACAGGGCAATATGGTGGGCGCACGTCAGGGTTGGAGGTGCTTGAGCTGAGTTCTCCGAGAAGATAATCCGCCTGTGTTGCTCACAAGTTTGCATATAGATTATGCAGTGCCATGCTTCTCAAGGGGGTGATGGGTTCTTTTGTCTAATTCGCCTTTGTTGTTCAGTGACTCTGGGTCCCCACTGTGAGTAGAGCGTGGCATACATTATGCAGCCCATATGCCCAGGAGTTATTTTCTCTTTAAATTATCTTACTCATAAATCTTATGCATTATTTTTTCTTCATAGGTTCAAAAGGAGTTTTTGCACGGCAGGAAGTGAATTCAGGAGAGGAGTCAGGAGTCATGGCAAGATAGTTCAGTGGACTAAGCTTCTGCTTAGGCAAGGGCAGGGGCCGGGGTTCAGTCCCCAGCGCTGCCTGCCACGCTGGCCTTGCCTGCTGGACCAGCTGTGGTGGTACTTTCCTGCAACCCCAGCACTGGTGAGGCTGAAAACAGGAGGATCACTAAGTGTCCCGTACCTAGAGCATGGAGATAAAGAATTCCCCAGGCCTTCCCGAGCCCTGGATGCTAAGAGGCGTAGCAGCGGGTTCTGCTCCCTGCCCTGCTGTTTCCCTTTGTAAGACAGGTGCGGGAGCGTGGGGCGCGCGTGCCTGTGAGCGTGTGCCAGCCGTAACCTTCGCCCTGGAGCGCAGTGAGCGCCCTGCGACCTGCGCCTGCTGCAGGCTCTGTCCCTGGCTGTCCCGGGCTGAGCACTTCCATGCCCATTCTGCTGCTAAGAAGGCCTGAACAGCACGTTGCCACTTTTTAGACAACTTCAGCATTAAGACGTTTGAATGCCAGTTTCGGCGTTGCCTCATCTGCTTCCGTTTGCCAAGTCCTGTGCCGGCCTGTGAACAGCTCCACGCTTTTGCTCCCATCTCAGACTCCCTGGGGCCGCTTGGAGCAATTCTGTAATTGCTTTTTGCTATCAAGGGACCTATGAGAACCAAAGACGTAGTTGCTTATTTCAGACATTGTTTGGGCGTGCTGGCTTTCTTTGCAGCGTTAAAAATACTCTCCCTGTCTTTGCAGAGCAAAATAGTCGGGCTGACACAAGCAGTGAGTCATAATAGTTTCCCAGAGAACTTTCAGAGTTCCAGAACTCTAGTCCAGGTCTGACTGAGACCGACTGGAAAGGGCAGGAGTGGCCTCTTTGCTGCACTGACCACATCTCAGTCCTTCCCTGGAGCCTGCTGACAGGACCTGGGAGAGAGAGGCCACGCCGGAGTGAGATGGACAGGTGAACGTGGGAGAATAAAAGGAAACCCCAAACAGGGAGCCAGGCACTGGCTATAAATTGGAAATTCCCTTTCTGTTGAGAAAATAAAATATGTACCTAAAGTTCTTTGCCCTTTTGGGTCAGAATTTAATTTTACAAAAAGAGTTTTAAATCTGATACTTCTTTGAAAATTGTTGAATAATTACTAATCTACCCAACAAAAGTATTTTTTTCTGAAACCAAATATCAAATGTACAAAAATATGACATAAATTAAATAATAAAATATAATTTTAATATAAAAGATAAATTCAATTTAAATTCAAATAAAATCTGAACTTCTTGACTCAGAACATACGCCTTTTCCTTGGGCCCAATGCTTTTAACTCTTCAGTTGAAATAATTTCAGGCTTGTAGAAAAGAATTAAGGGCCAGCCAGTTAGCTCAGTAGATTAGAGGGCCTGCTTAGGCAGACCCAAGGACCAGGGATCAAGCTCTGTCCTGCCCTGTCACCCTCCTCCCTGGAGGGCACTGAGATAGCAATTGAGACCGGGCACCTGTAATCCCAGCTTGGCAGGCTGACACGTCCGATCTGTGTGGTGAGACTCTGTACATCGTGTACTAAATACAGAAAAACAACAAAAGAAAATGATTAAAAGTAATGTGGAATATATATGTCCAGCCCAGTTATGACAATGCTAACCATTTTAAATGACCATGGAACCATGATTACAAAATAAGAAGTCGGTATGTTTCCACGTTATTTATATTTCATTCGTCTCTCCCCATGGTCTACTTTTTCTGCTGCCAGATCCAAATGAAGAGCCCAGACTTTCCAGCCCAGGACGTCCTACCCTCTGTCACCTCCTGAGATGACCGCTTCGCGCTGCTCTCCTCCCGTTCTCCCCACTCTGTGCTGTGCTGGCCTCTGCCCTGTTTGCTTTCGTGGGCAGCTGCCTGGGCATGGAGGACCTTCTCGGCCTCGGTGCTCCCACGCTCCTGCCGCTCGCCCCGTGGAGTGCCTAACTTCTGTTTTGGGTGGCGCCGGCTGGGGCCACATGCTGCTATCAGGAGAATCCTGAGGGAGGCCGGTGTTTCCTGTGACGCCGCACTGAGCTGCGGCATATGAATGTGTCTGCAGGCCGCCGCCGTCCTTGGTTAACGTGCTGGTCGATGCCATCTCTCGGGAGAAACATCTACAGAGGCTACAGATGTGCGTGCATCCTCAGATGTTTGCCGAATGATGCTGGCATCCAGGGGTGGGGCTTCTTTGGAACATCATTATCATTTTTCCGAAGGCATTTTCTATTTCTCTAATGCTTGACAAATGTGATCTGTCTACTGATTTTCATGGATGCATATTTATTTATTTTATTTATGGGTTAAACTCCAACATTTCTGTTCTCTAATGTGGTATTCACTGGTTTCCAGTGTTAGGGATTCGAGGTGCTTTCCAACGTTGATACTGACTTTCTTTTGTTCTGCCCCGCAACCCTCTAACCCCCCAATGCCCTAACCTCCCCCCTCCCACCCCACTATGTGGAATTGCACTCAACGACCCGTGGTGGCCAGGCAGGAGCCGTGCTACTCCCCTGTACGCCTAGCCCCTCACTCTGGTTTCCTTCCAGCCTACCTCCTCTGCCATTTGGTCACTCCTTACTCTACGGTGTTATGATGTTCTACTCTCAGCTTTGCTGTAATTCATCCATTAGAAACTCACGCCTGATGCCCTCCATTGACTATAGTGGTGTTTCAGCTACAAATACCCTGAACACACATGCACACATGAAACTTGAAACGAAGGTTAAACTGCGTTTAAATGTGTCTCCACTGTAAATTTCATAATAGCTATAATACTGGGAACATTTTGTCCTGCTGATAACTTTAAGGCTGCTATTAGAGTTATTTGTCTTTTTAAAAATTGTTTGTCTTGATAACAACTTTAAGGTGATTGTGAGCGTAAGGGCATTGCTGTGAACGTGTTTAGGTAGCTCAGCTGGGAACGATGACTTCCTTGGCCTGCCTGGTGTGTATTGACCACTAATTTCTCCAGCTTCCATGGTCAGAAAATCTTTAGCAAAGATGAGGAAATATTTACGCAGTCCTTCTCACAGCTCGCTGAGAACCTGGGGGAGACAGAGAGAGAGGAAGACGTCCCTGCTCCTGGGAAGACGGAGCTGTGATGCAGCTCACGCTCTCCGGAGTCTCAGAAAGTGACGCTGAGCTCTGAGGGCTGGCGACCACACCTGGAAGGTCGGGTATGGTCACACGGACATCATGGGCTTAGAGCCTGGGCTCTAGGGTGAAGGGGAGGAGATGGGGCCGGGCCCGACCTTCCAGAGACAGGACGAGACCTGGCTTGGACAGGTTGAAGGCTGCACAAGATTGGGGTGCCCGTGTTAGTGTGAGCTCTTGGTGGAGATCAACAGATTTCATGTAGGGAGGCTTTTTCTTACATCATCAATAAAAAGGTGGAACTACGTATGAAACAAAGTATTTTAAACTATAAAATACTACTGAAAAACACAAGAAACCTAGTAGGTGGAGCGACACACCACAGTCCCCGGTCGGTAGACTGAGAACAGTCACCAAAGCACTTTTGACAGCCTGAACTCTACGGCACTGCTGTTCCGGTTTGTGTGTCGGAGTCAGCCCGCAGCCTCATGTAGTCACTGCGGCATCTTCCAGAGTGTGTGACTCACTCACGATCCAATGCTGAGGTTGTGGGTGTGAGTGCGACACCTGCCTGGGTGGGCAACCTGCACACAGCGCAGGGAGGGCAGAGGGGCTGGTTAAGGTGGAGTACACTGCTGGCTTCTACCTTACCAGGAGAAGAGCTGGGAAGTTGTCACCCGAGGCTGCACAAACTGGAAGTGAAAAATTTTCCTTGGATCCAACAGAGACCCGAGGCTGCCCCTGAGCCCTGAGGCACGGGGGTGTAGAGTGAACAGGGGTCAGCTGTGGACTGAGCAGGAGGCAGCCACCCCCCAGGGGCAGTCAGGCGCAGCTGGCAGGTGCGGAGGCTAGGTGTGGGGAAGGGTGTTTCGGTCAGAGTTGACCCCCGGGTGCGCACCACGCACAGCCTGCCCCTGGGAGCAGGGCTGAGACTGTGAAAGGTTATTTTGGATAACCATAAGGGCAGGTGTGGCAAGGCCAGGTTGATCATCCTACCCCGGAACAAGACTCAGACACAAGTCCACGCACAGGTGCCAGCCAGGCAGCTGGAGGCAGGGACACCCAGGGCCACAGGCTGCAGGGAAGGGTGGCCAGGGCACGTGTGGGAGAGCACAGGCAGGGGGGCTGGTGTGTGAGGATACACAGAGGAAGACGGCAGGACGAAGTGCTCGGCCAGGAACCAGGAGAGACTGCCCGCGCTTGGTTAGGGGCACCGCGGTGATTACACGGAGGACGCGCACCTCCGTGCAGAGGGGACACGTGGCATCCCAGGTGTTCCTGGAGGAACGCGCCACAGAGCCTGAGCAGCATTCTGCTTAGCCCGTATGTTCCGGCGGAAAGGACAGCGCCTCTGGGGGCACGGAAGCAGCACTGCTGCCCGACTCCCCGCAGCTCTGAGCCCCTGGGGAGCACTGTGCCACATGCGCGACCTAAGCCCTCGCAGGGGCCAGGAGTGTGGGTGCCTGGTGACACCAAGGGACCTGGGGCCGGGAGGAGCCTGCTCTGGCAGGACGGCTCGCGACTCAGGAAATAACCCTCCTTTCTGCTCACACAACACGTCACAGAAGTGGGCAGGATATGGGGACATCGCTGCGCCCTGCACCCAGAGATGCGAGCTCCTCCCCGGAGGGAGGAGCAGCGGGATCCGGCACCAGCAGGAGCAGCTGAGGTGGGAGTCTCCGTCCCAAGCAAGGTGGTAGAGCAGGGGGGCTCCTGCGATCAGATTGGCGAGTTAAGGCGCTCCGGAGCTGCGGGAGCCACAGCCTGAGCGACTACAGCCCCACTCTCATCCAGCCAGCTTCCCTGGGTTGTCACTGATTGATTCCACCTGAGAAGATGAGAAATATTTGAAAAATCTGCGCCTCTACTAAGTACGTACGGACCTTTGTTGTCATTCCCTAAACAACATAGCACTGAAATTACTTGCATAGAATTTATACTGGGTCAGGTGGGACAATAATCTAGCGATGACCTAATGTACAATGCAAGAGACAGTTTATATGGAAATATTGCACCATCTGCTTCTGCAGACCTCAGAAACCGCCAGGATGCCTGGGAACAAGTGGCTACCCATGGATGGGGGATAGCTGCCTGCCTGCCTGCTGCCTGTCACCTATCCATCTCTCTATCACTTATCTATCCATCTGTCACCTACCTCGCTGTAACGCGCCATCTATCAACCAGTCTGTTATCTATCACTCAATCTACTCTGTCTGTCTACTGTATCCATCTATCTATCTATCTATCTATCTGTCTGTCGCTACCTGTTTGTCATCCATGTGCCCCATCTCTATGAAGATGTGGCTTCCCCAAGGATTCATCCACACACAGACCCTGTAAGTCTACAGCACAAAAGGCAAACAGAAGGGAAATGTGGACAAAGGCGTTCTGTGTCAGGCAGACTTTTTCTGTTGTAGTTGGATCAAGTTTCTCTTCCTTGAGGAAAACTCTGGCCTTGCTGGTGAGGACTTATGCCCTCCTGGGGACAGGGGCTGCTGCCACTGGGAGGGCCGCGTGCTTCACTTGAAGTCAACTGTGAGTCTCTGAGCCTCACACAGACCCACAGCGACGTGCAAACCCATGCTTGATCAGTTGCCTGGCACTGTCGAGTCTAGCCACGAGAGACGCATCTAGCCACTCCTAGTGTAACCCTCATGGCAGATTTTTCCATGAATTAATTGTTGATGCAATATCAGAGTGCATTGTATGGAAATCAATGCACAAGCATAAGTATGTTTATACTAGCACAACTTATAATAGCTAAACTTTGTAAGAGTTTAGCTACATATGCACCACAGATGAATGGATCAAGGAAATGTGGTATGTATAAAAAGGGAGCACTACTCTACCATGAAGAAAAACAGTCATTTGTAGGAAAATCACTGCCTCTTGAGACCATACGTTAGATGAAGTAACTCAGAAACACAAGCTTAAGTATTATACAGCTTTCTTATGAGAAACCACATATATAAGTATTTTTTTAAAGAAGGGTCTTCCCTATAGAGTATCCTGTCACCTGCGAATAATGATTTTACTTCTTCCTTTCCAATCCTTATTCCTTTTCTTTCTTCCTCTTATATTATCACTCTACCTAATCTTTCCAGAACTGTATTGAATAGTTGTCTTGTTCCTGATTTTAGAGAGAAGGCTTTCAATTTTTATCCATTTAGTGGGCTGTTGTCTTAACATTGATGGCTTTTATTGGGTTGAGGTAAAAGACACCCATTCCAAATCTCCATAGGTTTTTATCATAAATGGTTATTTGACTTTGTCAAAAGCTCTTTCTTCATCTATTGAGATGATTAGTTGATTTTTGTCCTTGTCTCTATTAAAGTGTACTACATTTATGGATTTGCATTTGTTGAATCATCCCTGCATTCCTGCGATGAGCCTATCTCTTTTCTGGTGTATAACCTTCTTGATTATTTCCTGTATTCTGTTCGCTAGTCTTTTATTAAGGATTTTTGGGCCTATCTTCATTAGGGAGTTTGGCCTGTAGTTGTCTGTTTTTGGTTGGATCTTTGTCCAGTTTTGGTATCAGAGTAATTCTTGCCTCCAGGAATGAGTTTAGGAGAGCTGCTTCCCTTTTGTTTTCACTGAAGAGTTTGCAAGAATGTGACATTAAATTTTCTCTAAATTTCTTGTGGAATTCTGCTGTGAATCCTTCAGTATCTGGGCTTTTCTTTCCTGGTAGGGTTTTTTAAAATTTTATTTTCAATTTCATTAACTGATATTCATAATTTTTTATCTTCTTGATTCAGTTTCAGTCATTCAGATGTATCTGGGAATCTGTCTATTTCTTCTGTACTTTCCATCCTGTGAGAGTGAAGATTTTGGCAATAGGTATTGATAGTCTTCTATCTATAGGCTCTGTAGATTTTTCACCTTTTGATTCCTTACTGAATGAACAAGAAAGTTAAAAATGATGTGGCACTTTTGCACAAATACTCAGTGATAAGAAAGATAAATTTGAGACTTTTGATGATAAATGGATGCAACTAGTGATCTCACTGGTGAGTGAAATAAATGAGTCCCACATTGGCAAGCATCATATTTTCTCACCAATGTGAGCACCTGAAAGACTAAATTAAATCTGAAAGGTAAAATAAATATTGTGAATGAGAAAGAAGTTGTTCAATGGGAAGAGAACCTGGGATGAGGAAAACGACAAAAGAAAGAAGTAGAAAGTTATGTTTAGGTATATATGCAGAATAGTTTGAATAATTATAGTGCTGGTTTCTGATGGTCTTCTGAAAAAAAGCAGTTAATGTTTAATTTTTTCTTTTTATCCTCTTTTTGCTTTTTAATTTCCTATAACTTGTTGTTGTTGCTTTGTTTCATTTTTTAAACCAAGTTTTCAGGTTTATAAGTGATAACCTAAACAACTCAGTGACTGAGTCACAGCCAGAACAAAGCTGGTCATACCAAAGAAGTTGTAGAGGTTTCAGAGTCCTAAGAATTGTGGCAGCCGCGGCCCTCATTTCCATAGTGATTATACCAGCGTTCATGCTCTCAAACAATGGAGAAAGGTTTCTTTTTCTCCCCAGCTGCTCCAAAATGTTATTGGTTGACTTCATGATGATAGCCATGCTCCCTGGTTAAGATGGTATCTGTGAGTTGGTTTAATTTGCATCTCCTGAACGATCAATGATGCTGAACATTTTTTCATATATTTATTTTCTATTTGTATCTCCTTATTTGTGAAGTGTGTGTTTATCTCAGATGTCCATTCTTGGATTGTGTCTTTGAATTTTAGAAGCCTGATTTTAAAATATTCTTTGTATGTTCTCAGTAGGAGTGCTTTTTCTGATGGACAGCCTGCTATAATTGTCTCCCACTTCGTGGGTTTTCTTTTTATTCTGTTGGTGATTTCTTTTGACCTGCAGAAACTTTTCAAAAAGATGAGATTTCAACTGTTGATCCTTTGAAGTATTTCACATGCAGTTTGATTTTTGTTTAAGTACTCTTTACTTACCCATATGTCCTAAAGGTTTCTACGTACTTTCGCTAACAGAAGATTTTTAGTGTTTCATTTTAAATATTTAAATCTTTGATACATTTTGTCTGTTATTTTGTGGATCATGATAAGTATGGGTCTGTTTTAAGCCTTTTGCATGTAGAAAGCCAGTATTTCCATTGTGATTGATTAAAAAGGCTCTCTTTATTCCAAAGGACACATTAGGGTCCCTGTCAAAGATAAGTTGGCTGAGTATGTTGTCAGTTTGTCTATAACTTCTAATCTATTCCATTGATCCTCAGGTCTGTTTTTATGCCAGTAACATGCCGCTTTTATCACAGTATGTTTATAGTATAAGTTGAAATCAGGGATTGCATAACCTGCTGGTTTTCCTTTGTTACCCAGGATTGCTTTTGCTATTGTAGGTGTCTCCTGGTTCCAGATGAATTTTAGGAATGCTTTTTCTGTAACTGTCAGGTATGCTAATGTTACTTTAATTGGGATTGCCCTGAATTTGCATAACAACTTTGGAAGCATGGCCATTTTTACAATGTTTGTTCTTCCTATCCAGGACCGAGAATTACCTTTCCATCTTCTGAAATCCACTTCAGTCTCTTTTTTTAGAGTACTATAATTTTCACCATGTAAAGCTTTACTTCCTTTGTGAGATTGATTCCTAGTACTTAATATTTGTGGATGTTATCGTGAAAGATGTGGCTTCCCCAATTTTTCTCTTGGTGTGTTCACTGTGTATAAATACGCTATTGATTTTTGAGTGTTGACTTTGTATCCTGCTATGCTAGTGAATTTGGTTATTAAACCTACAAATCTCTTAGTGGATTTTTTAGGAACTTCTATGTACAGTATCATGCCATCTGCAAATAATGATACTTCACTTCTTCCTTTCCAATCATTATTAGTTTGATTTCTTTCTCTTGTCTAATTGCTCTGGCTAATGTTTCTCCATTCAAGCCAACTATTACTCTCACGGGTATTTTTCCAAAAGAATGTAAATCATCATACCACAGCAATATATGTGCACCCATGTTTATAGTAGCATAATTTGTCATAGCTAAATCTTGGACACAGCCCAAATGTCCATCATGTGAAGAATGGATTTAAACAAGACATGGCACTTTACACAATGCAGTGTCATTCAGCTATAAAAAAAGATAAATTTTAAGCTTTTATGGATAAATGGATGAAGCTAGAGGCTATATTGGTAAGTTCAATTAATAAGATACACATGAGAATCTGAGAGATCAATGAAAATCTAGAAAGTAAAACACATACTGTTAGGGGGAAAGAAATTTTTCAATGGGAAGAAAAACTGGCATGGGGAAAATGATGAATCAAAGAAAGTAAAAATATATTTAAGTATATATGCAGAATAGCTTGAATAATTGCCTTTTAGATTTCTTCTGCTCTTTTAAAAGGAGTAGTTAATGCTTAACTTTTTCCTTTGATTTGTTCTTTTCTTTCCTCTTTTGAATTTCTTATAACTTTTCACTATTGTTATTGTTTCTGTTTTCTTTAAATGAATCTTGCATATTTACATTTGGTAATCTGAACAATCAACTTGAAGATAGCATCATGTAACACAGGAACTACTGTTGAATTCCTATTACTTTGTTTAGTGAAATCTTTGTATCATTTCTAATGCTATTTTTTTCTCCTGTCACTATTGTGTATTCTTTTTTAAAAAAAATCCTAATAATTATAATACTAATGACAAAATTAAAGTAACTCATATTTTTATATATCAGCTGATAAGGATTGTTGCATTTGAAATTTTATAAGTGACATACAAGTACTTTTGTGATCCTGTACTATTTTTCCTGTGTAAGTAGAGTGGAATAACATTCAGTTGGCTTCAATTATAGTTTAATCAAAGTTTTAGCAACTAGAGACACACAGAAGACAACGTCTGAATCATCTGTAGACACTTTTGCCCTGACAGTGTTCTGCTGGTGGTGGTGGGTGTTCATCACCAGCTATGGGAGTGGCAGAGTGTATTCTGTAGACACCAGGTCTGTGAGAATTAAACCCTGGTGGTGTCTCATTTATGATAGGAATTTGAACACTTTTACTCCCTAAGCAAGAGAAAGCCCAACAGTGTGGGTACTACAATTATATAGAATCCACATGCCCATGTCCTTTTATTATAACACTTTATGCTTTAGTGTTAAATTTAATTAGAAAAAGAAAATCTCTATTATGAGGCATGATATAAATATATAGGAATATAAGTTTTCCTTTTATGCGTTCCCTCATCTAATTAGAAAGCCTAAAACATTTCCATTTTAGGGAAAGTAATGTAAATTCCTGTAAGACCCTACACTGAGCGTTCTGAGGATTCGCCAGTTTATTTCCTGCCATGAGCTCAGCTGTGTTCCTCCGAGTGCATGAGCTGAGGTCCTAACATCCAGAGTGCTTCGGAGGTAAGTGCCCACACACACGTTTGCTCCTCTTGTGGCACTTTGTTCTACAGTCCACAGAGATGAGAAAAATCTCGTATCTGTGAATGAAAGCGGGTTAATCTACCCAAAACTTTCGCACTTCCTCTCTACCCACATCTGCTCATCATTCTGTGCAGTTTTCACGCACTGTCTCCTCCCAGATGTCGCAGGTGGAAGGTAGGGGCAGCACTGCCCAGGAGCCTATTTCCTGCAGCGCATGCAGGACACAGGTTCTGGTCTAAGAGCCTCGGCTCTCTCCAGCACGTGGATGGATTTCCAGGGTGGCTTGTGTCTTATTAGCAAGTGGCTCAGAACTTCTGCTACTGAGAGGGGGACTTACATTAAGACCTCTGGTCCTTCCTGGGGCTTTGTCTGACTCAGAGGGATGACAGCAGAGTGTCCTGGGAAGCACATTTAGGAAGCAGTGAGGATGGCTTGTATCATCTTAGAGTGTTGAACTATAAGGAAAACCCGAAAACAACATCACACACACACACACACACACACACACACACACACACACACACACAGGCAAGGGAGACCTAGCACCTCTCCCTGAAGTCCGCCCAGTTGGTAGGGACACCTGCCTGGATGCACTCTGTGCCCTGGTGCTCCTGAATCAGGCTGGGGTCCCAGCCAGTGCCCCTTACTCTTCTGTGCATCTGATACAGGACGATCTCTTGCAGGACATGTGAACATCAGACTTGGCGCCCTGAACTGGATCCTCTGTTTCAGTAGTCTGGTTGTGTCATTTCTGGGTTCTGAAGTGCTGCTGGTACTGGTGCCAGAGGCCGCGCTGAGACCCGGTGTCCTACACTGATTCCTGTTGCTTTCTCCCCTCAGCCAGCTAGCAGCGCAGTTCTCTCCGGCTAGTCTCACCGCCACTCACATCTGCAGCTGTGGATGGACGGGCTGGGCTTTGGGGCGTAGAGAGACGCTGTGGTTTGGCCAGATAAACATTCTCAGGAAGAACTTTGGGGACTTTTGTCTCTACGCAAACGACGCGATGGCAGGTGTGCTCTGCTCTGCGTCCGTCTGTTGTGGCGTCTGCCGTCATTCACAGCTCACCATCTCTCAGGAGAAATAGACACCCACAAGCAGAGCAGTACAATTTCACAGGAATACAGGGACGGACTGGTATTGCGGTGGGGGGTGCATTGTGCCACTTGAGAGGTTTAGGAGCTTCACTGAGAGATGCAGCTATCTGACATCCTAAAATAGAGAGGACATGCCCTAAGGCAGCTCGTGCTCTAGGGTGTGGTATCAGTCCATTGATTAGGCCAGCTTGAGAAGTTTGGAGGCTTCACTAAGGGGCTCAGGAGGGGCCAGAGTCCTTACTTTGTAAGCAGCCTCATGCTGGGGTGGTTGCCCTGCCCCCCTGGGGGCTGGTAGCCCCACACAATATAAGAGAAAAGAGGCCTGCCCTTTCTCCCTTTTCCTCTAGCTGCTTTTGCTGTCGTCTGCCACCCCAAACAGCTGCCCCTGTGCCTTGCCACCCTGCCTTGGGGCAGCTGGCTATGGACTGACTCTTCCAAAAACTGTGAGCTCAGTAATGACCCTCACCTTCCTTCCTTTTGGGCATTGAGCACTTTGTCCCAGAAAGGACAGAAAAGTAATGAAGACAGGAATAAACAGGGGGGTGCGGCTGAGCTCCTGCAGGTGGAAGATTGAGGAAGCATTTGAGGTTAGGCTTAAAGGAGACAGAGCAGGGGCAGTAACCATCGCTTGACAAATTTCAAATACAATGAAAATAAAATGTCAGAATATAAGTTAGTGGCGCAGCTGACACACACAAGCATTCATTCGTTTCACAAGTATCTACAAATGTCTTGCACATGTGTTCCCTAGGGAAGAAACGGTGAGTTGTTAAGTGTGGAAAATAAGCCACTGCTCATTTCCAGCCCTAGTCAGTCAGGCAGAGGGGAGAAACCCGGCCTTGGGCGGGCTTCTCCTGCTTAGTGTGGCCAGGTTTCTTGCAAGAAACCTTGGGCAAGAGGAAGTGACTCTCACTGAGGAAATCTGCTCGTGTTTCCGTGAAG